>JACEGR010006507.1:0-59922 GCA_014170235.1 Listronotus bonariensis | reverse complement strand
CCTGTTCAACTGCCCTCTAAACGGGCGACTTATCATATATGACGTGTTTTATATTTTTATTTGTCAGCCGGACGAGTGTCACTGCATTTAAGACGGAGTCTGCTTGTCGGACTGCCGACTGTCTTACCGGTGTGACGCTGTCGATGTTTTGTGACACCCGGCAACATGGCACGTCTCTATTTCGACTACTTGATACTTGCGATATTTATCATAATTTAGCCTTTTTAGCGCCAGTTTACGCCAAAATGTCGGACGGAGAGCATGCCGGGCCGTCTAGATGCTCAGAAAGGTCGAAAAAACCTATAAAAGTTAGTGAACAATTTTGCGGTCTTTCGGATAATGAAGTTAAGAGTATTCTTCAAGAACTAGAGGGAGAAAACTTGTATCTAACGGACGAAGAACCGTTTCAAGACAGTGGTAGCGAGTATGAACTGGAATCTGATAGTGATAGTGAGATTTCTTTAGAGAGTTTAGCTGAACAGTTTTTGGAAAATGAAAATGAAACCAAAAACCAAAGAAATGAAGATTTGAACGAGTCAGAAGGCGAGATGGACCTACAATCCACAGTAAGTAATGAAAACTCAATTAAATGGAACTTTAAAGAATTTGTGCCTAGCGTATTTGAATTTGATAACAAAAACAGTGGTGTGAAAACTGAGTATTTGCCGAGTCAAGCACGCGAAATAGACTATTTTTTAGCGTTATTTGATGATGACATTGTCAATCTAATAATTGAAAACAGCAACCTATACGCTCAGCAAAAAGAGAAAAAAACTGGAAAGAACTAGATAAACGGGAATTTTTCGTCTTTTTAGCTCTAACATTGCTAATGCCCCACACAAAGAAGACCGACATTAAAAATTACTGGACCAAAGATATCCTGATTGCAACGCCCTTTTTAGAAATGCCATGTCGCGTGATCGATATTTGGCAATTTTGAGAAACTTGCATTTTCAAAATAATGAACAAGTTCAGGCGCCAAATCCCCGACTGTATAAAATGGGACCCGTTCTAGATCTAATGAAGAAAAATTTTGCGAAGCTATTTTACCCCTTTGCAAACCTCGTAATAGACGAAACCATGATCCTTTTAAGGGTCGACTTTTATTCAAGCAGTACATAA
This sequence comes from Listronotus bonariensis, assembly GCA_014170235.1. Taxonomy (NCBI): domain Eukaryota; kingdom Metazoa; phylum Arthropoda; class Insecta; order Coleoptera; family Curculionidae; genus Listronotus; species Listronotus bonariensis. Next base: position 58,800 of record JACEGR010006507.1, on the reverse strand, counting down.
AAACTAAGCGGCATCGATTTGGTATAAAATTGTTTGTTTTATGTGACTGCGAAACCTCATATGTATTGGATTTTATTGTATATGTTGGAAAAGAAAATGATCCACAAAAGAACGAAGAATTTGGTTTATCAGGAAGGACAGTACTTACTCTTCTAAATCCATATCTAAATAAAGGACATTCTTTTACAGCGACAACTTTTATACAAGTCCTACATTGTCGCTGTACCTTTGGAGTCAAAAAACAAATTCTTGTGGGACGGTAAGGGTCAATAGGAAAGAAATTCCGAAATTCGAAAGAAAACTGAAAAAGGGAGAAATAGAGTTTAGAAGCAGTGATTATGTAATGGCTCTAAAATGGAAGGACCGGAGGGAGGTGCATATGCTAACTACAATGCATGAAAATAAAATGATAACACTCGCTAAGAAAGACAGAACAACTAATGAATTTAAAAAAGCCTGCTTGTGTTGTTGATTATAATGAAAAAATGGGTGCTGCGGATAAAACGGACATGATGATCAGTACTGTTGACTGTAACAGAAAGACGGTGAAATGGTATAAAAACTTTTTCTTCACTCACTGGACCTATGCATGCTAAATGCCCATGCTCTGTATTTAACTCAGAATGCAAACCAGGTCCCATTTCCAAAGTTTCATTTAGAGGTGATTCGGCAATTGCTAGAAAGGTAAATTTTGTTTTTACTGTCATATTTTTAAAATAATTTGTTATTTGGTTTTAGGTATCCACCAGAAGAAAAACGTGTTAGGTATGATCATGGCCTTGCCCGGCTCAGTGAAAGACATTTTCCAGAGATGGTTCCACCCAAGAACGGAAGGGCACAATTTCGTCGATGCAAGGTTTGCTCTCAGACTGAAAAACGTGAAAAAAGAGGAAAAATACCAGATACATGTGTCTAAGTTGCGATGTTGGTCTATGTGTTACTCCATGTTTTCGGATTTACCATGAAGAGGCGCGTTTTTAGAAGTTTAATAATATACTATGACCTTACTACTGTTTCATTTGTTTATTAAAAATATATTTCTCAAATTTTATTCATTTTTTTTTAATGTCACAAATATGTGACACCCGTCTCGCTGGCACTGAAAAAACTGCCGTCCAGGAGGCAATAAAATATCTGACATCATATTATTAATATTTTCTAAAATTTCTTTGGTAACGTTCATAGTTAAAAATATATTATTTATTATCAAAGAAATAATACCTTGAACAAGCACTTGCACAAATCACGTAACAGACACAAATTTATATAACAACACAGATGCTTGGTAGATTATGTCTTCCGTTCAATAAAAACCTGCTTATATCATAATCGATTACACCCCACTCCACTAATTTAAATACATGTCCAAGGACAAAGTCAAATACTTACCGTACACCTACCTTGTAAAATCAAGGTTGTGTAACACCTGTCTTATCAAAATGAAGGTCAAGTAGTTTTGTTACTTTTTTATTTAACAAAAAATACGCCGTTTCAAAAAAAAAAAAAAAAAACATTAATTTGTAATACCGTCACCTACCTTGTAAAAATCAAGGTTGAGTAACACCTGCCTTATCAAAATGAAGGTCAGGTAGTTTTGTTACTTTTAAAAGTCAAACAATTCTAATTTTTATTTAACAAAAATACGCTGTTAAAAAAAACATTAATTTGTAACTATTTAAAAATACAACCCTTTCTTTTTTTTAAAATTTTAATACATGTCAAGCACGTGTCTCTAAATCCCAAAAATAGATTTATTAAAGATGTTATCTAAATTTTTACGACCTACCTAAATGACCACCAACAAGGAAAAATAAAGAACACAATAAATTTTAACTTTAAAATCACATAATTTAATGCACACCTGCCTAATTTGCATTTTAATTGGGTGCTACGGAAGCCCAGGATCCCCCTACTAAATGTATACACCTTCAGACAAACTTTTCTTCCCGTCCCAATAATTTCCATGCTGTTACTTATTTTGCTATTTCAGAATGAAGCTGTAAATGTGAATGCCAACCAAAGTCAGTCATCTTTGGAAAGGTTGCCTGAAGAGAGCCCACTAAAAACTCCAAGACAGCGGTGGAGAACGCGAACCACTTCTTCCCATAAACGGAATAAAAGGAAGCGCAGGAGAAATGAAGGAAGGGAATATCTTAGTGACCGCACTAATAAAAAACATTATGGACGTGTCCTTGGTCCTCCATGCACTTGTAAAGCAAAGTGTAGAACCAAACTTCATGGGCAGGAGTTAAGTATTTTCAATGGTTTTTGGAACATTGGCTCGTTTAATACACAAAATGCTTATCTTTTTGGTTGCATAAAGTCATACAAAAAAAAGAGTGTATCCCAAAAAACAAAAAGGCAGGATTCGAAAAGAAAGTATACGGTTATCTATACTGTAAAAAAAATAATAATGCTGAAGTAAAACTTTGCAAATCCGAGTTTATGAATATTCACGGATTACAAAATTCAAGAGGACGACTTAATGGCATTATTGCACAAATTTCCAAAGGAGCTGCAACACCTAAAATGGATCAAAGAGGAAAACATTCAAACAGGCCTAACAAAATTGCCGAACATAGACTGCAATCAGTGAGAGACCACATAAACAGCATACCAAAGTACCAAAGCCATTACAGTCGATCCGTGAATGATGGCAAGTTTTTTCTTGATTGCGATTTATCGATCACCCGTTTATATGAGGAATATTATCTTCCATGGTGTACTGAAAGAGGTTTGGACAATCCCGTGAGTCAAGATGCGTACCGCAGAGTGTTTTGTCGGGAATTCAACATAGGATTTTTACTTCCAAAATCGGATACATGCAAAACATGTGACGAATCCCAAATTAAAATTGAAGCTCTACGTACAAAAGGTGAACACGATGAAGCCAAAGTTATTGAAACCTCCCTCAAAATTCATCAAGCTCGGGCTCGAGCTATGCAAGAACTACTTAAATCGGAATCTGCAAAAAGGGATCCAAATACATTAGTTATTTCGTTTGATCTCCAACAGGCTTTACCCGTTCCGAAGTTAACATCTGGACCAGCCTTTTATTGCCGGAAGTTGTGGTTATACAACTGTGGGGTGCATGACTGCAGTAATGAAAAAGGCTACATGTTTGTTTGGGGTGAAGAAGCTGGAAACAGGGGGAGTGATGAGATATGTAGCGTCGTTTTAAAATTTTTAAATTTTCATCCAAATTTAGAAAAGTTTGTCGTATTCACAGACAATTGCCCAGGGCAAAACAAAAACTGGGCAATGATGTCAATGTGGTTGCAACTAATTAGAGAGAGAAGACTTAAAGAGATCACTCATTATTTTTTGATAGCTGGACACACGCGTCTGCCGTCAGCCGAGATTTTGCGCTTATTGAGAAATGCCAGAAGAAAGTATCACATATTTATAGCGCCTCTATGTGGTTAGATATTTAAAAAAATCCGTTTCAAAGTAATCTGTAATGTCACAGTAATGACATTTTAAATGTTGGAAACCTATTACAAAATGTGACAAAACCTAAAAAGACCAAATCAGGTAAACTTGTTAATTTTTCTTCAGCTATTGGATTTCAGTTCAAGGAAAATCACCCATCCAGTTTTTTTATTAAACATGCGGTATATGAGGACTTTTGGAAGAAGTGCAGTTTCTGAAAGTTGGTCGACCAATGAAAATTGAGCTTATCAATTTAGGAACAAAATATTTAAGACCACTTCCAATAAATAAAAAAAACTACAAGATGTGAAAAGTCTTCTGCCCTATGTACCACCAGTCTACCACGAGTATTTTAATACATTAGTACCTACTGAAAATGATTCAAATGATGTAGCTGAGCTAGTGTGATACTGTTCATGTGACAAAATAATTTGAAGTTCTTATGAATATAAATGCTTCTCCTATATCCTGTGTTTTTATTTTTACTATAATAAAATTTTCCGTTTCTTCTAAGCAATAATGTGATGAAATCTGGTAACTAGTTAAAAAAAAATGATTTTTACAAAAACGATAAATTATATGAGACATTTTAGGCGCCAAATATACTGTTGGATAAACAAATATTTCAAAGGCAAAACATTTTTAAAAGTTAAAAATTGCTCTCTACAACATTTTACCAAATGTGGCTTATCACACTATTGCGCCAAGCTCCTTCATTTATATTTTGCTACTTACAAAATATTATGATATAACCCTCAATTTTTATTTTTATATGTGCTAGTCACTAATAGTATTTTATGTAGCTAAAGATACATAAACACAATTTTATATAATTTTGGTGTTTTTAGCTGTTTGTTGATTTATCTGATTTTATTACTTACTTTTGATTACACTTAAGGTATTTTAGCTTCAAAATTTATTTTTCATTTATAACTTTTGAACTGTTGCTACAGTACCAGTGATATTTAGGCTACTAAATAACCTCATAGTAATGCTTCTGTTCATAGGTACAAATTCGACATTTTGCTTTGACCACAATTCCTTTATCATTTTTGTACAAAAATGTGTTCCTTATTTAACCCAGATATGCCTACTGTACGTTTAAACGAACAGCATACAGGTTTCTAGAAATAATTGTTTTTCATGTTTGGGAAAGCTCACCGCTGGATGCCGCTACTTGGTGGTATTTATGAAAACATGTGTTTGTAGCTTGCATTCCTAAAAACCAGTTCTGAGTAGAAGTTTTTGTGGAAATTGCTTTTTTCTGTTGTGAATTTTTCAAAAATGGCTCACCCTATTGATTTGAAACTTGTAGGGTAAGTATTTCTGAACTTATCGTTTAAAAATGTATTGTACTGTATTAGATAGGGTTAAAATATATTGAGGTTATGCATTTCATATGTAAGACACACAAATTTATTTTGTTGCGCTTTTTACCGAGCGCTAATATCTACTGTACGTTTAAACGTACTTGGTATTGGTAATTTACCTGCCTCCCAGTTATTAGCCGAAGCAGAAATTTTTGATTCACAAAGCGAAGAAGACCTACAAAATAATAAAATAGATGAGAATATATGGGAAGAGAGTGATTATTTGCCTTTATCGCAACTTATAAAATCTAAGCCAACAAAAATTATAAGGTCGTACCAGTAGGTAAAGGAAGATCTTAGCACCGAAATTTGTTTTTTACCGTGGACGCCACTTTACTCGGTAGCAAATGAAAGTTCGCCACCAGAACTTTTCGCAAAATTTTTTGATGAAGACGTGATATCAATGTTGGTCCAATATACCAATCTATATGCTGCCAGAAGAAACAGGAAAGCTGATATAAGCCCTGATGAAATAAAATGCTTCTTGGGTGTACTGCTAGTGAGTGGATATTGCACAGTGAGTAGAAGAAGAATGTATTGGGAAAATTCTGAAGACTATAATAACATTCTAATTTCCAACGCTATAACTAGAGATCGATTTAAACATATCATGACTAATATCCACTGTTGTGACAATGATGTCGTAGATAAAGATGGTTTGCTAAACTTAGACCGTTATTTGACAAAATGAATAAATATTGTTTGAAAAATGCCCCTCATGTTGAGCACCATAGCATTGACGAATGCATGGTTCCTTATTTTGGCAGGCACCCCGGAAAACAATTTATAAAAGGAAAACCCGTTTGTTATGGCTACAAACTCTGGGTGGGTACCACGTTTTACGGATACATAGTATGGTTTGAGCCGTATCAGGGAGCAAAATCTGAAATGAAAATACTATAAAGAGTGGGGACTGGGGCCGTCCGTGATTTTGAATTATGCTGATGTGGTTTCTTCAAAAATGAAGGCAGGATACCACTTGTTTTTTGACAACTTCTTCTCTACCGTCCCTCTAATAGAAGAACTTGGCAATAGAAATATTAAAGCATCCGGTACTCTTCGAGAAAATAGAAGAGCAAAGTGTCCCATGCCTTCTAAAAAATTTTAAAAAATCCAAAAGAGGGAATTGGGATTTCAGATCGACCAATAAACGGTCCATAATTCTTGCAAGTTGGAACGACAATAGTATTGTCAACGTTATTTCAAATTCTGTAGGAATAGAACCACTTCACAGTGTATCTTGCTTTTCCCGTACAGAAAAAAACGAGTTACTATTGAGCAACCACAGCTTATAAAAGTATATAATAAATACATGGGCGGAGTCGATAGAAGCGACCAAAACATCAGTCTTTACCAAACGTCCGTCCGAGGTAAAAAATGGTATTTTCCATTGTTTGCACATGTTCTAGACTTGGCAGTGCAAAATGCATGGTTACTGCATAAAAAAATCGAAAATCGGAAGCTTGATCATCTGACTTTTCGAAGAAGAGTTGCTAAATCCCTTCTTGAAACTAATTCATCTGGAACCAGCCGCAAAAGATCCAGACCTTCCTCACTTGAAAATGTAGATTCCAGATTTGATAGAATCGATCACCTTGTAAGTACCCAAGAAAAACCATCACGTTGCCGAGTATGTCATAAAGCCGTAACAGTTATCTGCGTCAAATGCAAAGTTGCATTACACATTAGGTGCTTCATAGAGTACCATACACCAAAATAATGTTTTTATCGTTCATTATATTATTGTAATCGTTTTCATTGTTCCAAGAATAAATCTTTTTTTGTTGTCTGTATTTTTATTATTTTTATACCCAAATGCCTACTGTACGTTTAAACGAACACTCATTTTTTGGTATAAAATTTTATATTTTTTAAATATCTCTTATGGTAATGTAAAAATAATGTTGTTTGTGACAAGATTTTAAAAATTTAGCAAAAAACTCGAGCAAAACCGTTTCAGGCATATCTGGGTTAAATGGATAGCTTAGACCGTTTTTCATAAAATCGCATTATAAGTCCCGCATACCAGCATTTTGTAAGTAATAAAAAATTCCATTTTTATCAGAAAATTTTTAAAATAATGTTAAATAGTTAAAAACAGTTTTTAACTGTATTATAAATTTTAAGGGGTTCACAAACACAGTTTTTAATAATTTTACCACATTTAATATATTTTAACATTTTTTATTACATACAAAATGCTTCAATGTATGGATTTAAAATGCGATTTTATTAAAAACAGTCCAAAATACCGATTCAAATGAAGGTAACCCTTTTTGTACAAAAATGATAGAGGAATTAAATGGTCAAAATAAAATGTCAAATTTTTCACCAGTGTTAAAACCGCATACATTAAATGAAAAATAATCGTCGCACCCTGTATAATTCCGACCAACTGAAGATCCGTTTACCTATGGAAAGAAGCAGTATTATGAGATTATTTAGTAACCCAAATATCATTAGCACCGTGGTAACAGTTCAAAAATTATAATTAAAATAAGTTTTTTTATACGAACTTGGAAGGTCAATAACTAACCATAACGAATCGTAATAAAACTTTTTTTTATATGAAGTACCAACATTATTTTGGCTTACTCTATCACCCCCATTTTTTTACCTCACCTTTCCGGAAATCCTGTATTATCCAATATATCCCAGTCATAAGATTAACAAGAACCACGACAATTTACATAGACAAATGACTTTTAATTAAAAATTATTTTCATAAAGTCATTTGCCCAGAAGAGAAAAGAGTGTAAATTACAAAAAAAAATAAAATAAGGGGAAAAAAGCTGTCACTTTTCATACCAAATACGGGATATTTCAAATATCAATCACCAAAGTTTAAAAATAATAGCACTAAATAAGGATTACACGTATTTTTCAATAATAGATAATTAATTGTAGATTTTATATAGTATTTTAAAATTTTGTGCTAAAACCTTTACAAACTTAATGCTAAATTTTATACAGTGGTTTAATTAAATAAATAAATCATACACGTTTATTGTTTTAAAATAAACCGTTTTTTTCATACAATATACAGAGATACAGGTATTGTTTAAAATTTAAATATTAAAATAAATCTAAAGCTTTATATCGTTTTGTGAACTTTCTATACAAAATATTTGTTTTTGTATTGGACTATTATCCTTAAATACTGTCTTGCGTCGAATATAACCCCTCTTAGTCCGCAGGAGTGAGAGATATATAATTATTTAATTTAAAAATAGAATTCGTAATTATAATAACTTTTTATACCGAATGCCCACAAGACCACTTTTCGGCTACCATTTTTTTATTTCTTTATGGATATTGACAAAATTTAGTAGGGTTGTTAGACTAACGAGAAGTAATTTTTAGGTGTATATGATAGGCTTTCACGACCTTCGGTTTCGCCGAAAATTACTGAAACTGTTAATTTTTAAATAGGATACCCTGTATACTTTTGGTTTTTCGGATTTTCCAGGTCATTTTTAGTCGAAATACAATATTTTTAAAACAGATAGTAGTAGATTTAAATTAAATTTGTATTTTTCATCTAAAGTGCCCTAATCATTCTAAAATCACTCCTCATACTTTACTTACTTTCAGAGAAATACGAAATTGATTTTATCTTTTAAAACTTTTTTACTAAAGGGCTCTTAACTTCATTTATTTAAATGTAGTTTTTTTAACTGTATATTAAATAAATCTAGGTATTTGTATTATTTAATTTAAAAAAATTATATTGTGTCTGTATTACTGCGTTTAATATATGTACGTATATTATAATTTAAGGTAGAGACTTTTTGTAACCAATCTGTATATGCATTATATTTAAAACCCTTTCTGTATTGTAATAAAAACTCTTTTAAATTATTTTTTGTTTTTATTCTTGAAAAAATGTATAGTGTGACTCACACTCACGAGCGAACGAACCAAAAACGAATAATAAACGATTAGTGAATTTTATTATGTTTTTTATTGACTTTAATTACCTATTTACAACTAGCTTAACTTACAAATTTTTTAGTAACTGCAAAAAATATTTGGTATTATTTTTTATATAAAAACATCCAATATATAAATGTATTTTTTAGATAAATAACAAATGAACGTAAAATCTTATTATTTATTTTTATCTACCATCTTAATAACTAACAAACAAAAAGCACGTACATATTTATTAATAATGAATGATTAATATACATTATATTTTTTATAGGCAATTAAAAACTAATATGGGAAAATTAATGGGATAATTAATTACTATCGAATTACATCACCCGAGTATACACTTCGTTTGTTGAACAAATATTATTTTTAATTCTTATTTTTATTACTACAACACTTCTTCAGATATACAAGTCAAGACAAGAAATCTTTATCCCATATAAAAAACTCTTTTATGAAACGCTTTTCTTAAAAAACAGTCTAGTCTGTTCTTCGGCAAAGAATTTTTCAGCTATGCCCATATTTGGGTAGGCTGATGGATTATTTGGAGAACTGGATGGCATAGGCCATCAGCAGCACCATTTAACCCAAAACCCCGCCAGATCTACTACTACCATATAGCAGAAAGTTGAACAACTTTTAAACTCTATCTTTCCTCATAATGAACCTATATCTTTTTCCAAGTTATACTATTTTGAATTCATGTCTCCTTGCAAATTAAATACAATTATTTCCGATCACGAAGTAATCTTTGTATTAAAAATTCCAATCTTTTATAATACTAGGTATAATTATCAAAAATTGTATCCTATTTTATTTGATAATTCAAGCTTACTAATTATACCAAGGTCTTATATATTAGAAGATAAGGACATATACTTTTAGAGAAACCGTGTTTAGAATTAAGTACTAAGGAATTCTTATGCTACAAAGTTTATAATAATGAGTGTAATTTAAAAACACTTTCAAACTGTCTAATTGTACAAAATACCAACTATTCGCGAGTCGAAGTGATGAGTAATAATCACCTATTAGTAAATACCAATCAAAAAATTTCATTATTTGAACATTGCAATAAAACCCAAATTACTGTTAATTATACCGTCATATTTAGCAAATATTGTGAAATATTAACACTTCAAAATACTTATATATTTAAAAATACCATTAACTCTTGTATTAAATTACCTAAAGTGGAAAAATATGATTTTATTCTTCAAAAAATTTTGTACCAGGAGATTCATATTATAGCATTAAGGAAAAAAATTAGAAATTCGCAACATGATGTAGTTTTAAGCAATTTAAAATGGGAGCACCGTTCTATTTCTATAAGCATTTATGTTATTTTATTAATACTATGGCCCAGTTTCACAAAGTCCAGTAAACTTTTTAGTAACCAAACCAAAACCTTTTGGTTTAGTATTTAGTTAACTTGAGAGTGTTTCACATTTACGTTTTTGCTATTGGTTAAGTAACTAGAGGTTAGTATTTTATTTTATGAGGTTGGTAGCAAAAGCGGCCTGGTAAACTTGCAACCGGATCAATTTTGAGACTGCTAAAAAACGCCTTAAGTGTATTTTAAGGTTATGTTTTAAGTTGTCATTTGAAAATATTAAAATAAAAAGTTTAGCCCTAATTATTTGCTTTTCTGTGTAAGTACCGGCTTAATTTAATTATACTAGTTATTTATTTATGTTATACATTTAAAAGAATGCAGATTCTAAAAGCTATGATAGCAAAACGCCTTTTTTAAATCAGAAAATTTTAATACTTATTGTATGGCACTAGTCACTTAAAAATAATATAACGAGGTGTATAGTGTATAATTATGTGTTAACTTTTAGAATAAAATGGAGACAAATCAGATTAAAAGTCAAAAACAACAGGACCATCGACGTTGTGCAAATTTTTCGAAGGAAGAAGAACAATTACTAATAATTGTAATAAAAAAGTACAAAGATATAATTGAATGTAAAAAGAGTAATGCTGTATCATGGAAACAGAAAGAAGAGGTGTGGGAAAAAGTGGAGAGTGAATTTAACAGTTTAAATACCTCTAGTGTGTTCCGTTCCATAAAAAATTTAAAAGAAAAATATAACAATTTAAAAAAAAGACAAAGCAAAAGTTTTCTGAAGAAAAGAAAAACATTTTGAAAACTGGAGGTGGCCCGTACAAAAAACAAAGGTGGAGAATGAACTCGAGAATGAAATTGAAATAGAGATTTTGAATATGTTGCGAGAGCAAGTAACTGGATTATCAAATTGTTACGATAATGATGCTCCTGATAAAGTTTTTTCTTCACCACTAACAGAAGCTAACCGAATCATTCAACCGAATTATAATTCCACAGAAACAGAAGCTACATACAAGCAGTTCATGTGACAACACAACTTTAATTTTAGAGAGTGCCAGCTCAGATCAAATGAACACAGGTAATATTCTTAACAAATATATTTTTGCATTAAAGTGTAAACTTTTGTTTCATTTTTTTTAATTGCATTCTATAAATTTACTTTCCATTTTAGAACAGAATAATAGTCCTGACGCAGAGAGTGAATTGGAAAAAAATAACTGGTCTGATTATACAAGTAAAGATCTAAAACGGCCAGTATCAGCCAAGTTAAGACAAAAGAATAGAGTAGAAGTAAGTGCAAAAAGAAGAATTACAAAAAATTTAAGACGAAGAATGATGTACTTATTGACGAAAAACTTAGTTTTATTAAATTACAAAAAGAAAAATTTCTGGAAGAACATAAATTAAGGATGGAGGTACTTGCAAAGGAAATTGAATTAAAAAACTATAAATTAGAAAACATAAAGAGGTCTGCTGCAGAACAATAAAGTAGAAGCAGCTACTCAAAATATTTATTTTAAGTAGAGCTCAAGGCTGAAAATAACAACGGCACACATAAAAAGTTTGATGTGCACCGGACGAGACCTATCTACGGGTATGTTTTTGGACCCTCTTAATCCGAATTATAAGTCAGTTTACACCTCCCAATTCTGAGTAAATTGCAAAAAACCATAAAAAATGGGCAAAAATGTTTGCTATTTTTTACGATTTTTTGCAATTTGCTCAAAATTGGAAGGTGTAAAAAGGTGTCAAAAACATGCCCCTAGATGGGTCTCGTCCGGTGTACAGAAAACTTTTTTATATAGGGGAAATATGGGGAATACCAACCAGCTGGGTAAGACCGACCAGGTAATTTCGTTTCAAATTGCGCGCCAACCGTAGTATAATGCAGCGCCGCAGATGAATATACGGCCAGACTGGCCAGCACAAGTGCCGGTGACGCCGTGATTGAACGTTGTGAAATTTTGTGCATTAAAACATATTTCCAAGTGAATCTTTATATCTATTTTGAGTTCTAAAATAGGTAAGTACTCCGAAAATAAGTGATTTTTACATTATATCTGTATGAAATTTATTAGCTTGAACATTTGTTATGCAAAAACCGCATGGAGACATAACCCCATTTTTCTGGTTAACACCGTGGAGATTTATTTTTAAACGCATACCATTTCGGGTAAAACCGACCACAGCTGGTCGGTCTTACCCGAACCTGGTTGGTATTGCCCGAAATTCATAATATATTCTTAGTTTTTCAGATGCTGTAAAAATGCCTTTCAAATATAACAGAAAAACAAATAGGGGTTCATGGTCTCTAGAAGATATGACTCGGGCAATAAACGCCGTCCAAACTAAATCTATGGGAATAAGAAAAGCATCCAGAACATATCACATACCCTATGGTACTCTTCAGGACCGTCTCAGAGGCAAAGTCAATCAAAATAATAAGACATTGGGAAGACATGCAGTTCTTAACCCTGCCCAGGAGAACGAGCTGTGCAATCATATAATTAAAATGTCGAAGTTGTTTTATGGACTCTCAAGACTTCAAGTTAAAGCGATCGCTTTTCGATTTGTGGAAGCCAACAATATTCCGAATAATTTTAACAAGGATAAAAAAATATGTGGTAATGACTGGTACTATGGGTTTTTGAAAAGACACCCTAACATATCTCTGAGAAAGCCAGAGAGCACGTCATTGAATAGGGTAAAAGGGTTTAACAAAAAGAAGTAGACTTATTTTTCTCTAACTTGTCTAGAGCCTTCGAAGACTATAATTATCCTGCTAATCGTATTTATAATGCCGACGAAACCGGTATAACTCCTGTGCACATTCCTGGAAAAATTTTGGCGGTTAAAGGACAACGACAAGTTGGTGCCATTACAAGTGGAGAACGGGGAAAGTTGGTAACCGTCCTTTGTTCAGTAAGTGCTGCGGGAGAATATGTGCCCCCATGTTTATTTTTGGAAGAGCTAGAATGAAATATGAGCTCACAAAAAATGGCCCAACAAATGCTCTCTACAAAGTTTCAAAAAATGGCTGGATCAACGAAGATCTCTTTTTGAATGGATTGAGCATTTTGCCAGGCATACTAAATGTTCAATCACGGACAAAGTATTATTAATAATTGACAATCATAGCAGTCATTGTACACTAAAAGTGTACAATTTCTGCAAAGAGAATGGTATAACCATAGTGACATTACCACCTCACACATCCCATCGATTACAACCACTCGATGTTTGCTTTTTGGACCATTAAAAACGGCGTACAATCGCGAGTGTGATTCGTTTCTTAAAGCTAAAAACTATCAAAAAATTGATCAGTCGGATATTGCCGAGCTGTTTAAAAAGGCCTACAATAAGACAGCTACCATTGAAAAGGGGGTTAAAGGATTTGAGACAACAGGAATTTTTCCATTTAACAGAGATGTTATAAATGAGGAAGAATTCATCATTATTGAAGAAAACATGATAGAAGGAGAAGAACCGAAAAGACAAGATGACAATAAAAATAAAGGGAATAGTGTAGACAAACACTTAGGAACTAAGGATAAACAGACAAGTACAATGACAAAAATAGGAAAAATATCGAGCAAAGACTTGACAGAAGCTGGTCCATCGCGAATTACAGACCAAAAAACTGTAAATGAAATATCAAACGACTTTGATACCGATAGCGAAACAGATGCTAGTGTAGTTTACTATACAGATGAAGATAGTGATAATGACTTGGAAAAAAGCGTAAAAGTAAATGTGTCATTTAAAGATCTTCAGCCTACTCCCCGGTTTTTAAGGTCCACCCAGGAAAAGAACAAGAAAACACATTCCCAATTATTTACTGTAACACCAAATAAAGAAGAATTAGAGAAAAAGAAGTCGCAAAAGTAAAAAAAATGGAACTGGCGAAATTAAAGGGAACCAAACGAAAATTAGTGAGAGATGATGATACAGAGAAAAACAAGGACCAGCCAAAAAGCAAGAAGACTGATTTGGAAGAGGCCACGGACCCTTGCATTGTGTGCGAGGAATTCGGAAAGGACAATGAGTGGTGGGTGACCTGTTCATGTGGAAAATCAGCACATGCCGAATGTGCTGGCGTGGAGATCAGCAAAGAAGTGTATATTTGTCATTTTTGTCAGCCATAAATTTCTTCTACACAGCTTTTATGTTTTATGTTGAAATTTACCATGAATGTTTGACACATTTTTTTCATTGATATTTTGTCAATAAGACATATTTTTTAAGTTTTTATATAGTCCAAGTATGGTCGATATTACCCAAATGGGTAGGGCAATACCGATCATTTTCATTTTGAAATGTTTTTGAAATAAATTTTTTATTTTGTTTAATATTTTGGGTTCTGCCTTTTTTAGTCCTCTATAATTGTATTTTATTAAATTTTACACAAAAAAGTTTTAAAATGCAGCTGGTTTAATATATATTAATTATTTCCCTTAAGTGGTCGGTATTCCCCATATTTCCTACAGGGTGTCAATTTGAAAACTTTCAATGCAAATATCTCTGAAACGAAAAATGTTAAAAAATCAAATTTGGCATGAATAATATACAGGCAGGGGAACTAGAACCATCATATTTAGGTTATGGAGTGATGCACCCCTTGGGCCCCATGGACCCCACCCCCAAAATCTTACACCACCCCTTTTGTGATACCTCAAATTAAAGGTCTTGTTAAGTAGAATTCATTTGCATAATACTTTTTTTTATTTAATACAGGGTGAGCAAAAAGTGCAATTTTAATAAAATAAGCTTCGTTTCTATAAAATCATATTTTATTAAATTAGATGCTCAAAATGCTTTCCATTTTGGGCTAGACAAAAATATAATCTATTTTCAAACTCATTTCTCACATTTTGAAATACTTCTCTCGGAATAGAAGCACATTCTGCAATAATTCGTTGCCGAAAGTCGTCTAGTGAGGTTGGTTGTGTTTTAAATACAGCAGTTTTCAAGTGACCCCAGAGAAAAAAGTAGAATGGCCGACGAGATCACCAGACCTAACACCCCTCGACTTTTGTCTCTGGGGTCACTTGAAAACTGCTGTATTTAAAACACAACCAACCTCACTAGACGACCTTCGGCAACGAATTATTGTGGAATGTGCTTCTATTCCGAGAGAAGTATTTCAAAATGTGAGAAATGAGTTTGAAAATAGATTATATTTTTGTTTAGCCCAAAATGGAAAGCATTTTGAGCATCTAATTTAATAAAATATGATTTTATAGAAACGAAGCTTATTTTATTAAAATTGCACTTTTGCCCACCCTGTTCAAAATTTAAAAAAGTATTATGCAAATGACTTCTACTTAACAAGACCTTTAATTTGAGGTATCACAAAAGTGGTGGTGTCATTTAAGATTTTGGGGTTGGGGTCCATGGGGCCCAAGGGTGCATCACTCCATAACCTAAATCTGATGGCTCTAGTTCCCCTGCCTGTATATTATTCGTGCCAAATTTGATTTTTTAAACATTTTCGTTTCAGAGATATTTGCGTGAAAGTTTCAAATTGACACCCTGTATATGAAGCCCGAGTGCGCCGGTGCACAAAAAAAGTTTTTATACAGCGGACGCCACCTATCTACAGGCATGTTTTTCAACCCGCTGAATCCGAATTTTAAATCAGTTTAGGCCGTACACCCTCGAATTTTGAATAAATTGAAAAAACGGTAAGAAATAGAGAAAATTTGCACCATTTTTTACGTTTTTCGCAATTTACTCGAAATTGGGGAGGTGAACGGCCTAAACTAACTTGAGATTCGGATTCAGAGGTTCGAAAAACATACCCGTAGATAGGTCGCGTTTAGTGCACGTCAAACTTTTTTGGTGTGTGCCAGTGTAAAATTATTTATTATCACATAGAGTATGTTATTTTTTTATGGCAATGATATTGATATTATTAGTTGTAGTTGTATTTTGTTGTGCAATCTTTTGTGAATTTACATTTAGGTTGTTTTTGATGTGTTCCTTTACGTTTTATTTTAAAATCAGTTACGCTTAGTTGTGATGTTGAAAAAAATACAGTGTGTCACGGATGGACTTAACTATACCTGTAATTTTTTTATTTTTAATATTTCGAAAAAAGGTATTCTTCATAAAAATTTTTGCTTTGTCTGAAATGCTAAAAGCTGTAATAAAAATTGCTCTATAATATACAGGGTGGTTCAAAATCGCAAAAATATACTTTTGAAAAATGAAAAAATTGGAAAATGATATTTTAAAAAATAATTTATTAAAAAGCATTAAAAAGTAATAAAAAATCCAATAAACTGTTTTCTTATCGGTTATCATTACTTGGGAAAATTAAGTGAAAATTTAAATAACTGTTTTTTCTTTATAACTAATTAATTTTACTTTTTTAAGCATACAATTTAAAGTTAAGTTAAAATGTATGTAAGTAGTAACCCAAAGGTAACTAATTATTCAACTAAAAGTTAAAATTTTTATAACTTTTTCATGCTATTTAAATTAGTAGTCAAAAAACATTTATAACCGATTTTTTTTTATTTGCCAAAATAACATTTTCGTAGTTTTGAATCTCTCTGTATGTCATAAGGCGATTGTTTTTAACGCTTTTATTCTAAAAAACCATTTCGTTCCACTAAAATGTGAAAACAATATTTTTAAAGATTTTTTTATTTTGCGTTAACCTCAATTTTTACTAGAAATCATAGCCAATAGGAAAAAAGTTATAACAATTTTTTGATTACTTTTTTATGCTTTTTAAATAGGTAGTTTCAAAAATATGTTTTTCTGATTTTTTTATTTTTAAAGTAATATTTTCGCGATTTTGAACCACCCTGTATATCCTACGGCGATTTTTATTATAGCATTTAGCATTTCAAACAAAGCAAAAATTTTTATGAAGAATAACTTTTTTCGAAATGTTGAAAATAAATTTTTTACAGGTATAGTTAAGTCCATCCGTGGACACACTGTATAATTAGTGTTTTCCTTATAAAGGTATTAAGTTAGAACTTTAAAGTTCTGTTTGTTACTTTATTTTATGTTAATTATGTTGAAAAACAAATAAATTCTGTTTTATTTTTTTTTAGTATTTGGAAAAAAAACATGTAGGTTGGCTATGAAACCATAGCATAAATTATAATATTAGAGTTTTCTAAAGTTGTTAACCAAGTTTTTTGTTAGAGTATTAGACTTTATTTATTTTATATTATATCAACATATTTATTACTATTCAGTGTTGTCCATTGGGTGCACTACCCATAAAAAACTTTTTTATTTTTAATTTGTTACTGCCCAAGCATTGGGCAAAACACCAAACTACATTAGCAGTACAGAGTGTAAACTTCTTAAAAATAAATTAAATTTTTAAAAATCTACCAAAATGTTAAATTGATCAGATTTTGAGAATCATATGTTAGGCCAAATAGCAAGTCATGATTTCATGAATTCAAATTTTTATATTTTTATGAAAATTTTAAAATAATATGGACTACTAACTTGCTTTTGGATTTATATTTTTTTATTTCACAGATATACAGTGTGTCCCAGGATAGGTGTTACAAGAGGACAAATGGACCAAAAGTTTTAGAATTTTTAAACGTCCTTTTGAGAAACCTGGTCACATGGTCAAGAAGTAATAAATGCAAAATTTTACTCCGATTGGTAATATTCAGGGTGAATTATAACTAAAGATATGAAAAATGGCCAAGAGTAAAGTACTTTATTTTTAAAAATAGTACAAATTTGTAATAGTAAATGTTGTATGAATTAAATTTTATGTCAAAATTTAAAGTTTAGAATTAAAAGTAAAAAAAAACAATATTTTTGTCAATTTTTTACATTACTTGTTAACACTTTTTAAAATACTTGGCTTAAGGCAGCTAATTTAAAAAAATATATATTGAAAATTATTATTAAATTTATTTTTAAATTTTGCTTCCTTTTCCCATTATTTGTATTTTTGTAGTATAAGTAATGTGTAATGTAAAAAAATTGATGATAACTTTTTTCTTTGATGCTTTAACTTCAAATTTTGACATAAAATTCCATTTTCTACAACATTTACTTATACAGTTTTGTACTATTAAAAAAAGTAGTCTTCTGGGCATTTTTCATATTTTTAGTTATAACTCGCCCTGTATAAAACCAATCGCACTAAAATTTTGTAATTCTTAGTTTTAGAGTATGCGAGCAGTTTTCCCAAAATTAAATTTTAATGTTCAAAAATTTTTTTGTACCATTTGTCCCCTTGTAACACCTATCCTGGTACCCACTGTATATTTTAAATATATTTAATACATTTTTATAAAAAATAAAATTTTCATGCAAATTACAAATAAAAGGTTTCAGATTTGTTGCACATTATAAATGGACCACACTGTATAGTTTTTAAGTACGAATTAGTTTGTAAGATTAGATGTTAATTTGGTATAGAAATATAATTTTCTTTAAACATTCGTAGTATTTTTATGCAGTGCAACACTTAATACAATTTTCTAGAGCGAACTGTATAGTCTTCCTAGATAGATTATATTGTTTATATGTAGGTAGAAACCTATACATATATAAAAAAGTATTTTTTCTTTATTTCCTTTCAGAGGAAGGAAAGTTTTTCTTGGGATATGGTCGGCAATTGATAAAGGTAAAAGTTAAGAGAAAATTTTTAAATTCTGTCACTTGGACGTTTCGGCCTGGGTGGGTCTTCATCAGGTACATTTTTAACAAACTAATTTGTTTGTCAACGTTAAAAATGTACCATATGAAGGCCCACCCAGGCCGAAACCTCGAAATGACAGAATTTTAAAAATAAAATTGTCTCAATTTTTTACCTTTTTCTATATATTGCCGACCATATCCCCAAGAAAAACTTTTCTTCTTCTGAAAGAAAATAAATTAAAAACATAATAGGAAAAAGTCAAAGAAAACTATACAAAAATGAAACAAAAAAGTATTTGGTATTATAAGTAAAAAATTAATAAAACTGTTTTAATATCTTATATTAAAAGTTAATATTAACATAATAACACAAATAATATAACAAAATAATAACATCACAAATCTAGTTATATAGTCAAAAAATATTTATATTGTCACAAATTAGCAAAAAGTTATTAATAAGATTATGCCTTGTTCTATTATTTTCCATAACAACTTCTTCTACTGCATTTGGGACATTAACACCATTTACAAAATTTATGGCTGCCTCTTCTTCTTCATTTACAGGGGGAACTCTTTCATTTTGGTCGACTGCTATGTTGTGTAACACTGCAGTCGCTACAATTATAGCCTGAACAGTGTCCAAATTTTTTAATCGTATCCCCATAGCAAGAGCAGGAAATCTTCTTTTCCAAACTCCATACTTCCTTTCTACTACATTTCGCGTTCTTATTAAAGATTCGTTAAAAAGCGCTTCTGCATCATTTCTAACATTTCTTAGAGGTGTTATTAGGTAAGGTTTTATTGGATACCCACTATCTCCTACAATTACATTTTCATCAAACTCACCCCTTTCTAGACGGGCACACAGAACCGAATTTCTAAAAATGTGTGCGTCGTGACTGGAACCTGGCCACCTTGTTACGATATCTCTAAATTTAAGGTCAGCATCAGCAACCGATTGGACATTAAATGAAAAAAATTGTTTCCTATTCCTATAGATTTCTGCATTAGGACCCCCAGGGGATTGTATTTTAATATGACTGCAATCTATAGCCCCTATACATCTGGGAAATCGTGCTATATTATAAAAGCTCTGCTTCACATTCTGAGACTCTTCGCCAACAGGCATTTGTACATATATTGGCCTTAAAGCAGCAATAGCGCGGCTTACTCTCCTAATAGTACGCGATGCTGTAGAGGTACTTACACCACTGTGATTTGCGGCTATTCTCAAAAATGATCCATTAGCAAAAAATCAAGAGTAAGCAAGAGCTGTTGTGAGGCCGTAAGACAATCATTTCTAAAACAAAAAACAAAAGATATACTAAAAGCTTCACATATTTAAATTATTTTCTACCTTTGTGTAGGGTGTGCAATTACTTCTCCAATCTCCTCTAACAGATCTTCTACCGTTCTTGGCATTAGTCTGAACCTACAGAAAAACTCATACTCATCATATTCTTCAAAGTAATCTACTCTGGGACGAAAAACTCTTGGTCTTCTTACTTCTTCATCACTACTAACATTTATATCATAAAGGAAATCCATTTTTTCTAACAATACTTTAAACACAAATTATTATAAATTTTTTTATAGGTTAACCAAAACAAAAACTGACAGATCAATAGTTAACCGATACTTCGACTCTTGGTTAACATAACTATTAGTTAACTAAAACTTCTCAAGTAAACCGCACATTGTGAAACAGAATTTTTAAGATAACCATTGGTCTTTCCTTAACCTGTTGGTTACCATAGATTGTGAAAATGGGCCTATGTTCTATATATTTAGCATATAAGTATAGATTTAAACTAAAATTTAAAACTTGCAAAAAGAATGCAAAAATGGTGGAGACTGAAAATGACCAAGTTTTAAAACCTCTTAAAGCCGTTTCAGTTATTCCTAGCTTGTCTCAGGAGATCCAAGCCTAAGGGGGAGGAATTAAGGAATCCACGATCCCTTTCACATATCAAGGAGACTCTGACAAATCGTCTGGAACCCGCTTTCAAAATTATTAGCGATAAGTTTATTATAATGTTTACTTTCTAGGTCGCTCTCTATAAATAGACCCTTTTTGTAAGAAGTAGAGTGGTATTAAAATAAAAACTTCGTGTTAAGAAGTACTGCGTTTCTTTTTAAAAACGGTTTTTCCGTAAACGAATCTTTAATTCTGTGACTTCTTATTCCCCAAGATGAAGTCGCACCTCAAGGGAACTCATCATGACGGTGTACCGGAGGTCAAGTATTATTAGTATTAGACCTTTTCAAAAATATACAGTGTGTCCAAAATTGGTAGGGAATGTATTGGGATATTGGAAACTAGAAGAGATAGAAATACGGTTAAATGGGGAAAGTTATAGACCATTTAACCTTTAATTTAATGCGGTTTTGATGACGGCCGTATCTTGTTTGGTTTTTGAGTTATTTTGAAAAAACTAAAAATGTGCATTTTAGAAAAAGTGCTGTAGTTTTTTTATTTCAAATAATTTTTGGAATCCGTAAAAACATTGTTAGGGCAACTTTTTAAGAGGAATACATTCCTGTATTTAGATTTTAATTTTAACGTTTCGGTTTTAAGATATCATCATCAACTTTTGTTTTTCTTATGGCCGCCATTTTGTTTTTTTCTACATTTTCAAAGAGCGTTTTATTCCCTTTAAAATGATGTATAACACTTAATTAAATTTTTTTGTTTTATGTCAAAAACATTAAAAACCATTTTTTGGTCGAGTTGGCCATGACTGCCTCTAGAAACAATTGCGAAAATGTCGTTGCTAAGACGAAGTTGACAAATATTCTCATTTAGTTACATATTTTATTGTGTTATTGGAAAATTGTGTTAAACGTATCCACAAAAATGCCGGAAATTTTTTCAAACGAAGAAACATTTGACATGTTAGTTATTTATATTAAAAATCACAGAAATGCGGAGAATGCAGCAAACAATTATTTGGAAAGTTTTCTCGAAAGACATCAACCTGGGATAAAAATGTTCTCCACACTTACTACCAACCTACTTGCATATGAAAGTTTTGAAAAACCTCGACCAAAAGAGTATCAAAAAATAATGAAGCTCGAAATAGAAATATTCAAGAATATTTTGCCGATAATCCTACATCTTCTACACGAGTTGCAAACGGCGAACTTAACATTCCGAAGTCAACCATACATCACGTTTTAAAATTATCCTATTATCGCCCATATAAATCCACCCTTGTACAAGGGCTTAATGAGGGTGATTTTCAAAGAAGACTTTAATTTTGCCATTGGTATCATAATAAATGTGAAGAAAACCCAATTTTTTTAGAAAAGTTTTATGGACGGACGAAAGTCATTTTACAAATTGTGGCGTATTTAACAAACATAACCACCATTACTGGGCTGTAGAAAATCCCCAATTACGGGAACAACGTAGACTGCAAGTTTGATTTGGCTTTAACGTATGGTGCGGAATTTATGGTAATAAAAACATATTAGTTATTATTTTTATTTTTTTATAATATATTTTTTTAGCAAATCACTTAATTGGGCCTTTTATTTACGAGCAGACACTAAATGGCCAAAGATATCTTGAGATGCTGCAAAACGAAATAATTCCAGCAATTAGGGAAGTAGTTCCACCAAATGATTTTAACAATTTGTGGTTTCAATAAGATGGATGTCCCGCTCACAATTCTAGGGAGGTGCACACATTTTTATCGGAAACTTTTGGTGAGAGAATTATCTCAAACAATGGGCCTGTTCGGTGGCCTGCCAGGTCTCCAGACATCACTCCTTTAGACTTTTATTTATGGGGTTATTTAAAAAATGAAATATATGAATTTGATCCTCCTGAAAATGTACAAGTTCTTGAAGACCGTTTGCGGGATGTCCTATTAAGTATAAACAGAAACACTCTTAACCGCGTTACCAGAACTGTTTTAAAGAAGTGTCAAAAGTGCATTGAAAAAAACGGTGGACATTTTGAACTGTAGCGTTATTTTTAGGCAACATTATTTTGTTTTTTTATTATTTTATTAATATTTATTAGTTTCCTGGTTGCAACTCATGTAGAAGATATAGGATTATCGGCAAAATATTTTTGAATAATTCTATTTCGATTTTCGGTATTTTCCTGATACTATTTTGGTCGAGGTTTTTCAAAACTTCCATATGCAAGTAAGTTGGTAATGAATGTAAAGAGCATAGTTTTTCTTAGGATTTATATCTTTTTCCAATTGTTACTGCAAATTAAAAGAAGATAAGTTTGATTTTTGTATTGTTATAGGTTGAGTTAAACACAATAATATAAAAAAGTAAATATACTAATTTTTGGTAGAAAGTACATCTTTATATTATTATTATTAAATATTTTAATCTGTCATTACAAACAAAGTAAATCTCCGTCTTTGTTTGGGTACATACGCTTTTAAAAATCAAAAATAGTTTTTTAACATAGTTTATTTTTAGGAATCAAATGGCAATTGTTTATAAAGCTATTTTCCTATGCAGTCATGGCCAACTTAGCAAAACATATTTTTTTCCCTTTTTGACATTAAACAAAAACATTTTAATAAAGTGTTGCACATCATTTTAAAGGGAAAAAAACGCTCTCTAAAAATGTGCAAAAACAAAATGGCGGCCATAAGAAAAACAAAAGTTGATGATGATATCTTAAAACCGAAACGTTGAAATTAAAATCAAAATGCATAAATGTATTCGTCTTAAAAAGTTGCCCTAACAATGTTTTTACAGATTCCAAAAATTATTTTAAATAAAAAAACTACAGCACTTTTTCAAAAAGCACATTTTCAGTTTTTTCAAAATAACTCAAAAACCAAAAGAGATACATCCGTCATTAAACCGGCGTTAGATTAAGCTTTAAATGGTCTATAACTTTCCCCATTTAACCATCTTTCTATCTCTTATGGTTTCCAATATCCCAATACATTCCCTACCAATTTTGGACACACTGTATAACATTATGTATTTATCTTTCATAGTTTTCGAGCTATCAGAGTATGAAATATTAAATATTATTATTCACTTAGATTTAAAATAAGAGGTTTTTCGAAATTATTTTTCAACACTCCATAGTCTAACAAATCATAGACTAAATCTTAACTAAGTCAGAAGTATACCTTCAATACGTAAGTTTGCCCTAAATCTTATTTATTACTGTTTTTTATTAATGGAATAATTCGTCTTACCTACTCGTAGTTGGCACTGGAAACAAAAAGATGTTACAAGACGTCAACTTCCATATTATTTTATTTAATTAGTGACAGCGTATTAAAATTCCTTTTACAGTAAAAGAAAAATGGGATATTTACGAAATATTTATAAAAACTAATTACAATAAACGTCAAGCGCAGTTACAATATGCTAGGCGATAAGGAGAAGAATTATTCCTAGTTTGAATACTTTTCGTCATATTTATAAGCATGTAACGGAAAGACTATCATTTAAGAGGAAGAAACAAACCATAATTCGAGATGAAAACTACTATGATGACGAATTGAATATTGTGCTACATGTTCAAGGTAAGTTGTTTTGGGTTTCTTTTTTCGTTATTCAAAACTCCTGATTTTTACAAAAACCGTGCACTTCCATATCCAAGGCTGCACTAGAACCAGGAAAAACTTATTATAAAATACAGAATACATTAGCCAAATATAAATTTCACCCCTACAAAATTTTACCAGTCCAATATTTACCAGTTGAGCATAAAAGAAACCGATTAGATTTTGCTCAGAATATGATGAATCTTTTAGAACAAGATGGTCTTTTATTTAACAAAATTGTTTGGACTGACGAATCAGTGTTTTCAACGATTTAAAAATTTAATAAACGGAATAGTCATGTTTGGGCTCAAGAAAAATTAGTCAAGTTAAACGTTCTGGTCGTTCATCCGTAAATGTGTGGTGTGGAATTTTAAATAACAGGGTAATAGGACCCATATTTTTTAATGGTTAAACGGAGACTGATACTTCGATTTAGTCCAAGATGTTATTCAAAATTTGCCAGACAATAATGAAGTTTTGTGGCAACAAGATGGTGCTCCTTACCATAATATTGATCTTGTAACTCGTTTCCTAAATGACAGATTTCCCGTCTGGCTTGGAAGATTTTGCAGTATAAGATGGCGCCCAGATTTGACAGTTATGGACTCATTTCTGTGGGGTTACCTCAAAGGAAAATTGGACCAGATAACAACCGAGGAAATGACACGTAAAAACATCCGACGTTGTATAACAGAAGAGATTGCGGCACTAAACACTTATAATCAAGGTCACATTTTGACTGCAATAGAAAGACAAAAACGCAAATTGACAATAGTGAAAATGGTTCTCCAAAAGTCGTTTGGATTGAATTTTCCGAATATAATCGGTAAAACACCAGCAAAAAAATCCAAACTATAATATTATTACATTCTTTGCCTCAATCCTGGACACCAATTAAAAAAATCCAAACCTATCGATTTTATAAAAAATAGCAATATGACCGTGGAAAGAAAACAATTTCCATTGCTTATCGCAGAGGGAATAACGATCCACAAGTCACAAGGATCAACCTATACGGAAGTAGCAGTGCATTTGCAAAAATCCATGCCCAGAAATGCCCTTTACGTGGCCTGTAGCAGGGCCACAAAACTTTGTAGTTTATATATTTTTGGAACCTTTCCTGTACCTTGAAAACCGACAAGCAGTAACAAAAGTAACACAGAACATGAGTTAATGACATTCCCACGGATATGGACTGTGATGTTAATAGTGACAAACCTAATCCAATAATGTGTCTTCCACGATATCTCGATACGTCGTGTGATGACGTAATAATGTCTATTTCTCCCAATTTATCAGATTTGGACGAAGACATAGCAAATAGCGATCAAGGTGAGTCTTATGTTCATAACGGATTTCCTGTTACTGTAATTCTAGCTTACAATGTCTATTGTCTTTTCCAGAACTTAGACTTTCCGTAAATAAGAAAAATACACAAATTTATGTTGACATTAAACGTGTTGTGCGTGTGTGCGAAGTAGCAGTGCATTTGCAAAAATCCATGCCCAGAAATGCCCTTCACGTGGCCTGTAGCAGGGCCACAAAACTTTGTGGTTTATATATTTTTGGAACCTTTTCTGTACCTCAAAAACCGACAAGCAGTAACAAAAGTAACACAGAAGTTGCAAAACTTAAAAAAAATAACGTGCTTAAAACTCCTCTAAGGCAACACATTGAGGAAATAGGTAAAATTACAAAATATCCAGATTTTCAATAAACATATTCATTTTGTTAAAAATAATCCATTGTCTATTTGGCCCAATATACTTTTAGTTGTAAAAACATGGGTTAGCAATCAACACAATGTCGAAATCCAAGGCTACCAATGTTTTAGCAATATATGCGATCCAAATTTACATAAACCATTTGGCATTTTGTGTTACAACAAAGCCAGTGTGCAGGCAAAATTGCCAAAGGAAGTTAAAGAGGTAATGAGTTTTCATACTTTTCAGGCAGTCGTTTTTCAAGTGGCTCAAATGACTGTAATAGTAGTTTATATTCCCTCAAATTTCAAGTTAAAAAAGCCGCAAATATATTAAATAACATTTTAAATGATATCAACGCCGAATGTTTAGTTTTAGGTGATTTTAATTGTGACATGTCACTTTCAGAAAATAATCAATTAATTTTAGCATAAAAGTTTAAAATCTAAACTAAAGCTTACCTCCTTAACCACTAATGCATCGACTAATATAGATTGGTGCTTTTCCAACAGCAAAAACGTACTGTTTGACACCGTTTACAGTTTTCAGCAAACGATTTCTGTAAACCTGTATAAAAATGGCATTCCCAAGGATATGGACTGTGATGTTAATAGTGACGAACCTAATCCAATAATGTGTCTTCCACGATATCTCGATACGTCGTGTGATAACGTAATAATGTCTATTTCTCCCAATTTATCAGATTTGGACGAAGACATAGCAAATAGCGATCAAGGTGAGTCTTATGTTCATAACGGATTTCCTGTTACTGTAATTCTAGCTTACAATGTCTATTGTCTTTACCAGAATTTAGACTTTTCGTAAATAAGGAGAATACACATATTTATGTTGACATTAGACGTGTTATGTTACATGAATTATCTTACACCATATTTATTAGAAATAAAGTTGCTTACTTTTATAAAGAGCGTAGACAACAGGACGTGCAGGAATTAATAAGCATGCTATTAACAAAATTAGATAATGACTTAACACAAACTTTAAACTTTTCAATTGCCAATGATAAATATTTTACAGTATGCGACACCCGCGAGCTTGGAAGTGTTGATGAAAATCAACAGTTTTATTTTGTATATTTTCTGGAAAATGAACAAAATCATATAAGCTTTAATGAGCTTTTTCAACAAACTGAAATTTCCTGCAGGAACTGTTCCTCATTTCTAAGGGTAAGACCTCATTTGCAGGAAGTTAATAAATATTTATTCATGGTAATTGTAAGATACCCGCATTGGCGAAAATGGACCAGAAAAAATAAAATCGAAAATAGCAGGTTTAAGGTAGTGCCAAAACTTCTCATGAGCAGAAACACACGATCTGCGAGGATTTGTTGTCGCATTCAAAGCGACGGCAGAGATTGGATGAGTCGGTTAGTCACTGGAGATGAGACCTGGATATTTGAGTATGATCCTGAGACCCGTAAACAGAGTCAACAATGGGTGGAAAAGGGTGGAGAGCGGCTAACGAAAGCAAGGATGTCCAAGTCACGACTAAAGGCAATGTTGATCGTTTGTTTCTATATCCACAGCATCATTCATCGTGAATATGTTCCTGAGGGCCCAACAGTGACTGGACAGTTCTATGTTGGTGTTCTAGACCGGCTGCGAGCACGCACTTTCCGTGTACAGAACGAACTCGCTAAGAACGGCTGGATCTTGCACCATGACAACGCGCCAGCCCATTCCTCGTTCACTGTGCAAGTTTTTAGCAAAAAAGGCATTCCAACGTTGCCGCACCCATGCTATAGTCCCGATATCGCCCCCTGTGACTTCTTCTTATTCCCCAAGATGAAGTCGCACCTCAAGGGAACTCATCATGGCGGTGTACCGGAGGTCAAGGAACCATGGTGCTGAATGGGTTAACTTCGAAGGATTACCAAGGGTGCTTCCAATCATGGAAGCAACGTTGAAATCATTGTGTAGAGTTAGAGGGAGACTATTGTGAAGGTCGATAATCAAATTTTGCTCGTAACTTAATTTGCTTGCGTTTTATTGACAAATTCCCGGAACTTAATTGCCACACCTCGTATTTTGTGTGTAAATGTTAGTAAGGGTAATTCAATTTACAAAAATAAATCTATTATTTCTTTAAATTTATTCATATTTGACAATTAAACAACAATTTAATAATAATATTAATAATAATAATAATAATAATAATAATAATAATAATAATAATGGTGCAAGGAATTATTCTGCACCGGGTCCGGATGGCATTAATAACTTCTGGTGGAAGAAATTCCCCAGTACTCATCCGCATTTGGCCAGAATCTTTGATTCGTGGCTTAATGGACACACACCAATTCCTGAATGGTTTGTAGAAGGCCGGACTATATTAATACCAAAAAAGGGAGATCTAACACAGCCAAAGAACTACAGACCAATCACTTGCCTTAATACCAGCTACAAGGCTTTTACTAGAATTTTGTATTCTAGAATACTGAGTGCAATAGATCCTATTCTCTCTGATATAGGGGAGCAGCGAGGAGGAAAAAGAGGAATCAATGGTTGCAAGGAAAATCTCTTAATCGATAGATGCATCACACAAGACTCAATCCAATACAAACGCAACCTCAGTATGGCATGGATTGATTACAAAAAGCTTTTGATACAACATCGCATGAATTAATATTGCATCTGCTTAAAGATCTCAAGGTTGCTCGTAACCTGATTCGTTGCACCGAACAGCTGATGCCGCTCTGGAAATCTAAATTCTCCATAACATCTGGAACACAAAAATCATTACTGATCCCATAACATTTAAACGGGGCGTATTTCAGGGCGACTCACTAAGTCCTCTATTATTCTGTATATCGCTGCTTCCCGTATCCGTGTCTCTTCGGAAGACTCGGGGGTATTGCTGTGGACCACCAGGAAGAAGGGAGCGTAAGGTAACCCATCTGTTTTATATGGATGACCTGAAACTCTATGCAACTAGTGAGCGAGATCTACAACAGTCTCTTAAAGTGGTTCACGAATATACCAGGGATGTTGGCATGGACTTCGGACTTGACAAATGTGCAAAACTTAGGCTGGTGAAGGGCCGAAATGGTAACGATTTAGAGGCTGATCAACTTGCTGACAGCGCGATTCTCCGTCCGCTTAAAAATAACGAAACGTATCGATATTTAGGTATCGACCAAAATCGTACTCAGGATGTTAAAGCTGTAAAGACCGAGTTGAGAAGCAATTACAGGCAACGCTTAAGGAAAATATGGAAATCCGAACTATCAGGATTGAATAAGGTTGCTGCAACTAACATGCTGGCAGTTCCTGTATTGCTTTATTCGTTTGGAGTAGTTAAGTGGACGCGAGAAGAGTTGCGCGAACTGGACGTTAGCACACGAAAAATGATGCATCTTCACCGCAGCATCCATCCCCGCTCATCAGTCTCCCGCATTTACCTCTCACGCCATCAGGGAGGTCGCGGCCTTTTAAGCTTGGAGTGTATGCATGATCGTTTGGTTTTGAGTCTTGCTTGTCAGGTTGCCAAAAGCACGGATCCACTGCTGCAGTTAGTAAAAGAACATGAGATGGCCAATGTTGGAGCATTTTTGTTCAAGGCAGCCGAGCGAGCCGCGGAGAAATTCGGTCTCAGATTTGAAATAGATTCTAATGACGACCAATCACTTATAAGACAGGAGTCTAGTGCTGTAACAGCTGCAGTTAAAAGAGCCGAACAACGGATGCTCTTAGAAGATCACATCAATAAGCCGCAGCACGGAGTCTTTTACAGAAACATCAATAGACTCGATCTATCTCGAAAGCTGACGTTTGGGTTTTTGAAATCCGCCGAGCTTAAGTCTGAGACCGAAGGATTCTTGCTAGCCATGCCAAGATGGGGTGATAAACACATTGGTGTACCGAAGCCAATTTTCCAACGTTCTTGACACCGCATGTCGAGCCTGTCGACAGCAACCCGAAACCCTTATGCATCTATTGTCAGCTTGTCCAGTGCATGCTGTCAATAGCTATATTCATCGGCATAATGACGCTCTTCGGGTACTTTACTATCACCTGAGGCATTACTACGGCATCGATGAAACAGCAATACTGCCGTTTGCTCCCGGAGACATTGAGGCGGTAGTGGAAAATGACAACTGTCGCATATACTGGAACTACGCGTTCCCAACAACGCATCAAATTCAAGCAAATAAACCCGACATCGTTCTCCTTGATAAGACAAACCACACCATGTACGTAATAGAGTTTTCCGCCCCAGCGGAAACTAACATCGATATAAAAGAACGGGAGAAGCGAG
Organism: Listronotus bonariensis; assembly: GCA_014170235.1. Taxonomy (NCBI): domain Eukaryota; kingdom Metazoa; phylum Arthropoda; class Insecta; order Coleoptera; family Curculionidae; genus Listronotus; species Listronotus bonariensis. Next base: position 28,544 of record JACEGR010006507.1, on the reverse strand, counting down.
CCAAATATCAAGATCTTCTTGGCGAACTTCGGAGGCTCTATCCGGAGTATACCGTGCGATTGGTTGTCCTGGTAATTGGCGTTTTGGGAGGCATGAAGAATAACATATTAAGGGAAATGAGGTACATTCCAGCATGTGAAAATACACCCGAACAACTGGTGATGAAGATGCAGAAGTCTGTTGTCCTTGGATCCCTTCGTCTACTGAGGCAAATGAATTTGGCCGAAGATCACTGACCGAGCGGACGCGAGGAGTGGTCTTCGATATGGATGGCCTTCCGCACGACGCCCTATGGGGTCGGAGCCATGGGATACGTCGTGTTGGATCTTTTAAAAAAAAATAATAATAAGTAGTAATAATAATAATAATAATAATAATAGTAGTCTGGCCATCAGGACAATGCCTAGCATTGTTCTTGGTGCTACCGAACACGAACAATCCAAGCAAGACGGTACTGCCAGCGAGCTTGAAGGGGTTGCGGGTACCAACAGCAACCTACGAGAGGCCTTGAATCGGTCCGGTAGCCTATGTAATACCGGTAACCGCCGCGGCTCTGTGGGGTGACATCCCGCAGAGTCGTGGATATCTCGCATTGTCCCTATAAACAATGATGAGCAAGCTCCCAACAATCCACCCCGTTCGGATAGGGGTGCAGGGCAGGTTGGAGGAGCAACCGGACGGACGCCCTTAAACGACCTTGGCAATGGACATGGACGCCTCACGTGGACGGACGAACTTAGGGACGATCTGATGGATGCATATTCCCTCAGCGAACCCACCATTAGGGGCTACATGGCACGGATGCACGCCACATGGTGTGCTAAACACCCAGAACTAAGTCATCTCTCCCAACAACGTTTGAGAGACTATGTAGCCTATCTTAACCGATCTGGATATGTCAGAACACCAAGACAACAGGAGCCACCTCAGGACCTGGATAATCAGGATCTGGAACAAAACCAGCCTGCGGAAAATATGGTAATTGAGATTGCCCCCGAAAACGCCAACAACGAACTAACAGAGAGGCTTACTAACATCAACATCAAGTCTCACATAAAATCCCGAGATATCGCACAAGCAAACAACGCTCTTCGGGATTTACTTTCAGAACAAACGGATATTTTGGCACTTAACAACGCTGTTTATGAAGCTGCGAAACAACTTGTTCCTAACCGCTCAGATAGCTTTCACCAGGCACTTCGGAAGACCGAACGCAGAATTCAGCAAATTGCCAAAAAATAGATCTAACGCGGCAAGAGGCATCGCGCATTCAAAGTGTAATGGGTTATATATCAGCCAACAGACCTTTTACGGCAAAGATCAGAAAAATAGCTTTAAAGCTACGCCAAAAACACCATACACTTAACAGAATCACGCTTCAGGTCATTAAGCAGCGTTGCCTAGACCGCATACGATCGTTGGGTGTTATTAACAACAGCTTAAAGAAAAAGGCTAAAGGGCTGAGAGATACAAATAAATTTGTGACTAAACCCTCTAGCTTTCTCGCAGACCCAGCACCAACGGTCGAAAATCCGCCACAAGCAAATGTTGTGGAACAGTTCTGGAAGAATGTCTACGAGGACTCGAAGCCGTTACGACGGGACACTCCTGCTTTAAACAACTTTAGTGCCTATTGTGCCGACAAGGAACTTAACCAGCACGAAAGTCCACCAATCACGACGGAGGAGGTAAAAAGAGCCCTAGATGGTGCAAGGAATTATTCTGCACCGGGTCCGGATGGCATTAATAACTTCTGGTGGAAGAAATTCCCCAGTACCCATCCGCATTTGGCCAGAATCTTTGATTCGTGGCTTAATGGACACACACCAATTCCTGAATGGTTTGTAGAAGGCCGGACTATATTAATACCAAAAAAGGGAGATCTAACACAGCCAAAGAACTACAGACCAATCACTTGCCTTAATACCAGCTACAAGGCTTTTACTAGAATTTTGTATTCTAGAATACTGAGTGCAATAGATCCTATTCTCTCTGATATAGGGGAGCAGCGAGGAGGAAAAAGAGGAATCAATGGTTGCAAGGAAAATCTCTTAATCGATAGATGCATCACACAAGACTCAATCCAATACAAACGCAACCTCAGTATGGCATGGATTGATTACAAAAAGCTTTTGATACAACATCGCATGAATTAATATTGCATCTGCTTAAAGATCTCAAGGTTGCTCGTAACCTGATTCGTTGCATCGAACAGCTGATGCCGCTCTGGAAATCTAAATTCTCCATAACATCTGGAACACAAAAATCATTACTGATCCCATAACATTTAAACGGGGCGTATTTCAGGGCGACTCACTAAGTCCTCTATTATTCTGTATATCGCTGCTTCCCGTATCCGTGTCTCTTCGGAAGACTCGGGGGTATTGCTGTGGACCACCAGGAAGAAGGGAGCGTAAGGTAACCCATCTGTTTTATATGGATGACCTGAAACTCTATGCAACTAGTGAGCGAGATCTACAACAGTCTCTTAAAGTGGTTCACGAATATACCAAAGATGTTGGCATGGAGTTCGGACTTGACAAATGTGCAAAACTTAGGCTGGTGAAGGGCCGAAATGGTAACGATTTAGAGGCTGATCAACTTGCTGACAGCGCGATTCTCCGTCCGCTTAGAAATAACGAAACGTATCGATATTTAGGTATCGACCAAAATCGTACTCAGGATGTTAAAGCTGTAAAGACCGAGTTGAGAAGCAATTACAGGCAACGCTTAAGGAAAATATGGAAATCCGAACTATCAGGATTGAATAAGGTTGCTGCAACTAACATGCTGGCAGTTCCTGTATTGCTTTATTCGTTTGGAGTAGTTAAGTGGACGCGAGAAGAGTTGCGCGAACTGGACGTTAGCACACGAAAAATGATGCATCTTCACCGCAGCATCCATCCCCGCTCATCAGTCTCCCGCATTTACCTCTCACGCCATCAGGAGGTCGCGGCCTTTTAAGCTTGGAGTGTATGCATGATCGTTTGGTTTTGAGTCTTGCTTGTCAGGTTGCCAAAAGCACGGATCCACTGCTGCAGTTAGTAAAAGAACATGAGATGGCCAATGTTGGAGCATTTTTGTTCAAGGCAGCCGAGCGAGCCGCGGAGAAATTCGGTCTCAGATTTGAAATAGATTCTAATGACGACCAATCACTTATAAGACAGGAGTCTAGTGCTGTAACAGCTGCAGTTAAAAGAGCCGAACAACGGATGCTCTTAGAAGATCACATCAATAAGCCGCAGCACGGAGTCTTTTACAGAAACATCAATAGACTCGATCTATCTCGAAAGCTGACGTTTGGGTTTTTGAAATCCGCCGAGCTTAAGTCTGAGACCGAAGGATTCTTACTAGCCATGCCAAGATGGGGTGATAAACACATTGGTGTACCGAAGCCAATTTTCCAACGTTCTTGACACCGCATGTCGAGCCTGTCGACAGCAACCCGAAACCCTTATGCATCTATTGTCAGCTTGTCCAGTGCATGCTGTCAATAGCTACATTCATCGGCATAATGACGCTCTTCGGGTACTTTACTATCACCTGAGGCATTACTACGGCATCGATGAAACAGCAATACTGCCGTTTGCTCCCGGAGACATTGAGGCGGTAGTGGAAAATGACAACTGTCGCATATACTGGAACTACGCGTTCCCAACAACGCATCAAATTCAAGCAAATAAACCCGACATCGTTCTCCTTGATAAGACAAACCACACCATGTACGTAATAGAGTTTTCCGCCCCAGCGGAAACTAACATCGATATAAAAGAACGGGAGAAGCGAGCCAAATATCAAGATCTTCTTGGCGAACTTCGGAGGCTCTATCCGGAGTATACCGTGCGATTGGTTGTCCTGGTAATTGGCGTTTTGGGAGGCATGAAGAATAACATATTAAGGGAAATGAGGTACATTCCAGCATGTGAAAATACACCCGAACAACTGGTGATGAAGATGCAGAAGTCTGTTGTCCTTGGATCCCTTCGTCTACTGAGGCAAATGAATTTGGCCGAAGATCACTGACCGAGCGGACGCGAGGAGTGGTCTTCGATATGGATGGCCTTCCGCACGACGCCCTATGGGGTCGGAGCCATGGGATACGTCGTGTTGGATCTTTTAAAAAAAAATAATAATAATAATAATAATAACGGACGACGGCACGACGGAGGAGGTAAAAAGAGCCCTAGATGGTGCAAGGAATTATTCTGCACCGGGTCCGAATGGCATTAATAACTTCTGGTGGAAGAAATTCCCCAGTACCCATCCGCATTTGGCCAGAATCTTTGATTCGTGGCTTAATGGACACACACCAATTCCTGAAGGGTTTGTAGAAGGCCGGACTATATTAATACCAAAAAAGGGAGATCTAACACAGCCGAAGAACTACAGACCAATCACTTGCCTTAATACCAGCTACAAGGCTTTTACTAGAATTTTGTATTCTAGAATACTGAGTGCAATAGATCCTATTCTCTCTGATATAGGGGAGCAGCGAGGAGGAAAAAGAGGAATCAATGGTTGCAAGGAAAATCTCTTAATCGATAGATGCATCACACAAGACTCAATCCAATACAAACGCAACCTCAGTATGGCATGGATTGATTACAAAAAGCTTTTGATACAACATCGCATGAATTAATATTGCATCTGCTTAAAGATCTCAAGGTTGCTCGTAACCTGATTCGTTGCACCGAACAGCTGATGCCGCTCTGGAAATCTAAATTCTCCATAACATCTGGAGCACAAAAATCATTACTGATCCCATAACATTTAAACGGGGCGTATTTCAGGGCGACTCACTAAGTCCTCTATTATTCTGTATATCGCTGCTTCCCGTATCCGTGTCTCTTCGGAAGACTCGGGGGTATTGCTGTGGACCACCAGGAAGAAGGGAGCGTAAGGTAACCCATCTGTTTTATATGGATGACCTAAAACTCTATGCAACTAGTGAGCGAGATCTACAACAGTCTCTTAAAGTGGTTCACGAATATACCAAAGATGTTGGCATGGAGTTCGGACTTGACAAATGTGCAAAACTTAGGCTGGTGAAGGGCCGAAATGGTACCGATTTAGAGGCTGATCAACTTGCTGACAGCGCGATTCTCCGTCCGCTTAAAAATAACGAAACGTATCGATATTTAGGTATCGACCAAAATCGTACTCAGGATGTTAAAGCTGTAAAGACCGAGCTGAGAAGCAATTACAGGCAACGCTTAAGGAAAATATGGAAATCCGAACTATCAGGATTGAATAAGGTTGCTGCAACTAACATGCTGGCAGTTCCTGTATTGCTTTATTCGTTTGGAGTAGTTAAGTGGACGCGAGAAGAGTTGCGCGAACTGGACGTTAGCACACGAAAAATGATGCATCTTCACCGCAGCATCCATCCCCGCTCATCAGTCTCCCGCATTTACCTCTCACGCCATCAGGGAGGTCGCGGCCTTTTAAGCTTGGAGTGTATGCATGATCGTTTGGTTTTGAGTCTTGCTTGTCAGGTTGCCAAAAGCACGGATCCACTGCTGCAGTTAGTAAAAGAACATGAGATGGCCAATGTTGGAGCATTTTTGTTCAAGGCAGCCGAGCGAGCCGCGGAGAAATTCGGTCTCAGATTTGAAATAGATCCTAATGACGACCAATCACTTATAAGACAGGAGTCTAGTGCTGTAACAGCTGCAGTTAAAAGAGCCGAACAACGGATGCTCTTAGAAGATCACATCAATAAGCCGCAGCACGGAGTCTTTTACAGAAACATCAATAGACTCGATCTATCTCGAAAGCTTACGTTTGGGTTTTTGAAATCCGCCGAGCTTAAGTCTGAGACCGAAGGATTCTTACTAGCATGCCAAGATGGGGTGATAAACACATTGGTGTACCGAAGCCAATTTTCCAACGTTCTTGACACCGCATGTCGAGCCTGTCGACAGCAACCCGAAACCCTTATGCATTTATTGTCAGCTTGTCCAGTGCATGCTGTCAATAGCTACATTCATCGGCATAATGACGCTCTTCGGGTACTTTACTATCACCTGAGGCATTACTACGGCATCGATGAAACAGCAATACTGCCGTTTGCTCCCGGAGACATTGAGGCGGTAGTGGAAAATGACAACTGTCGCATATACTGGAACTACGCGTTCCCAACAACGCATCAAATTCAAGCAAATAAACCCGACATCGTTCTCCTTGATAAGACAAACCACACCATGTACGTAATAGAGTTTTCCGCCCCAGCGGAAACTAACATCGATATAAAGGAACGGGAGAAACGAGCCAAATATCAAGATCTTCTTGGCGAACTTCGGAGGCTCTATCCGGAGTATACCGTGCGATTGGTTGTCCTGATAATTGGCGTTTTGGGAGGCATAAAGAATAACATATTAAGGGAAATGAGGTACATTCCAGTATGTGAAAATACACCCGAACAACTGGTGATGAAGATGCAGAAATCTGTTGTCCTTGGATCCCTTCGTCTACTGAGGCAAATGAATTTGGCCGAAGATCACTGACCGAGCGGACGCGAAGAGTGGTCTTCGATATGGATGGCCTTCCGCACGACGCCCTATGGGGTCGGAGCCATGGGATACGTCGTGTTGGATCTTTTAGATAATAATAATAATTTTTTTCATTCACAGAATTTTTTATTTCTCTGCTTAATTTATTGTATAACTTTATCCCCATATAGTACGGACTCTTCTCAAACAATGCCAGTCTATGTCTAGGGTAGTTTACATCAAATCTTCGGGTATTACATGTATGATTGCTACTAGTATCAAATCTTTCCTTGTTTTTATAAAAAACAAAAAGGCATCTTATATATTGCTCGTAACAATCGCTTCTGTATAACAACTATATGCTGAATGCTTGAATTAGCCCCCAAAAAATAATTCCATATCTCAACAGAGACTCAAAGTTCGCAAAATACAATGTTCTTAATGCATATTCATTAATATATTTTGAGACTATACGCAAACAATAGCAGACCTTATTAAGTTTTGTAGAAAGATTTTCAATCTGACTTGACCAATCTAGATATTCGTCAATATGTAAACCCAAAAATTTTGTTTTTTGCTCTAATAAATATTGAAACTGTTCTATTTCTATGAAATCAGGTTTTTCTTTTTTATTTAGTTTTGTTTTAAAAAAAAGCATATTTGTTTTTTCCTTATTTACAAGTAACCTATTTTTTTAAACCACACATTAACTTTTAAAAATATATCGTTTGCCTCGCTAAGCAATTCAGGAATTTCTTTTCCTGTTACAAGTAAATTAGTGTCGTCTGCAAAAGATGTAAGGTCAATATTAGGATGACTTATTTCTAGATGAAGGTCATTTATAAACATGATAAATAAGATAGGGCCTAAAATACTTCCTTGAGGCACACCAACTGTATTTTTTAAAATTTCTGATTTGTAAGACATGCCCTCATTCTTAATTTCTACCCTTTGAGTTCTTTCTGTTAAATAGGATCGTAGCCATTTTAATGCGTTTCCTCTTATACCATATAAATCCAACTTTTTAATAGTAATTCCCTATCCAGGCAGTCATATGCTTTTGACAAATCCAAAAATATCCCCATCGCCAACCTTCCCTCCTCCAGATGTCTCAAGATGGCTTTCGTAAATTGAAACAATGCGGTATAAGTTGATCTTTTTTCCCAATATCCGTGCTGACTGTCTGTTAAAAGACAGCATTCTTTTACAAATCCGACCAACCGATCACACATAACTAGTTCAAATAACTTTGAGAAACCTGGAAGAAGGCTGACCGGTCGATAGTTATCTTGTATCTCGGGATCTCCCTTTTTATAGAGAGGTTTTATGACCGCTAGCTTTAATTGATTAGGAAAGACACCTTCTCGCATAGAATTATTAATTAAGTAACAGACAACTTTAATGATTACTGGCATACAGAATTTAATTAGGCTGGTAGGTACCTCATCATCCCCACTGCTATGTTTATTTTTAATTTTTGGATGGTCTTCTTGTTGAGTACACGCCTGGAAAGAATGGCACCGCTTCGGTCCTGGTCCCGGGGTATACGAGCTGACCCTGTTCAGCCCTATTGACCCCTATGAACTGGCCGGTCGCCTGAAACAAAATAAAAGAAAAACCCCCAAAAAACCAAAAAATTCTAATTAAAAACGACGTTTCGGTGGCAAGTCTGCCACCGTTGTCAAGTTAAAAAATTAAGTTAAAAATAAAAATAAAATATTAACTAATATTTAAATTAAAAATGATTAAAATTTGGATTCTTTTTGTATCTCAAACAAATTTTTTGTTGAAAAATAAAGGAGTTCTTTTTCACTGACTGGTCTAAGATACATTGATTTATTATTATTTTTTATTTTCGTATCCCATTTCATTTTATCTTCATTTTTTAAAAGTTTTGGCACAATGTTTAATAAAAAGTTATTGTATTTATCTGATATATCTTTAGGATCGCCTGTCATCATTGTATTATCTGTTTTTGTCTTACCAGTAATCTCATTGTGAATAGACCACATACATTTATTCTTATTATCTGATCTACTTATTCTATCCTGATACTTTTGAGATCTAATTTTGACCAATAGACCATCATACTCCTTTTAACAGCCTTATATGTTTCTTTCTATGTATCATCTACATTTTTTAGAGTTAGAAGTATATCCAGTCTATTCCTCAAAACTTAATCTCTTCATTATCTTTATACAAAGAGTTCTTTTGTATTTTTCTATTTACTAGTTTTCTCTCGAAACTCTGACAAAAAATAAGCATAAAAGACTCCATAAATAAAGACCATTGTTTATCTACGTTACGCCTTTCTGCACTAAAAACTTCAGACCAATCTTGGTCTTTAAGAGTTTGAATAAATCTTTTTTATTTTCTTCTGTAAAAAATCTTTGATAAACTGGTTTAAATTTGTTACTATTATTCTTTTTTATGTTAAAAATTAGTTTTTGGGCGGTGTGGTCTGATCTAATTGTATTTAAAATATAACTACTTCTATTACACTCTGGTATATTTGTAAAAATGTTATCTATGCAACTTTTTGATAAGCTTGTAATTCTAGTATTCTTAAAAATAGTTTGATAAAGTTGAAAAGAGGCTAATACTGATAAAAAATCTGTTTTTTTCTTTGTTTTGTTCAAGTAACTCTACATTAAAATCACCGGCCATTAAAATATGCTTATTTTCATCAACAATCTGTGAGAGAATGGATTCAATTTTTTACAAAAATATTTAAACTTAACTTAGGTGGTCTATACACTGATATTACAACAAATTGTTGACCTTGTAAACTGCATTCAACACTAGCACACTCAAACTCACCCTGAACCGAAACAGCATTAATTTTTGTCCTTTTTTGAAATTTTACACTCTTGTGTAAATAAATTGCTGAACCTCCAAATCCTTCTTTACGGCAAAAACTTGACGCCAGAATAAATTTTTTTATGTTAAACATTTTTAATTGTTCGTCTGTTTTCCAATGTTCAGTAACGCACAAGATTTTGCACTCGTGGTGATTTTCCAACAAATGATTTAACCGATCAACACTATTGCCAATTGAATTTAGATTTTGATGTATTACACTATATTTTTTAAAGACACTTTTATTTTTTTGAAATCCTTTAGATCTTACTTGATCGGTATGATCTGAATTTAGAACAAAAAATGTTCACTATTTTTTTCGTTAGACCCATAGTTTGTTTGTTGTCTACTTTTTCTAATTTTTGTTGATATGCCGGACATTTTGGATCTCTTGCGGTATGGGTGCGTTCGTTAAGATTTAGTCGCTTGCAATTGGGGCAATTTAATGGTTTAGTTTCAGGGCATTGTTTATAATCGTGTTGTTCACCACACTTGTAACAACATAGGTCTCCTCTACAATATTTAGCTACGTGACCAAAATAGCAGCATTTGAAACACATGGCTATGTTATTATATTCCTTTATATATGCCTTCGTAAGATCAAAACTTAAATTATCATTTTTAATGAGCCATTTAAATACTCCTGGTTGGGTTTGCAGTATCCAGTTTTCTTTTCTGTTATTTCGACATTCCTTTCTTGTAATAACTTTTATTTTGGCACCTACATCATCGCCAAAACATTGAGTCAGTAGAGGGTTTTGTTCAACAAGCTCTGAAATAAAATTTTTGGAATCATATCCTTTTTCTATGCCTGTAATCACTAACATCGGATCTGTATTTTGTAATTCTTTGACTTGGGAATTTTCGTGTTTACTCAAGGTTTCTTTTAATTTATTTTGTTGTTTTTCATTGTGACATTCCAGTATTATACCTCCATTTTGCAACTGTTTTACATTTTTAAACGTTTCGTTACAACTTCCATTTTTATTAAGGTTTTGTTTTATTTCCTTTAGTACTTTTTTGCGTCATCTTGATCTTTTAATCTTACTATCATTTCATGTTTTACCGTTTGTTCAGGGGTAACCCACTTTTTTCCTCCATCCTTTGGTTCTTTACTAGTTGTCATTTTTGTTATTGAACTATACGTTTTCGTGGTTCCAGTATTTTTATTTGCAATCTCCTGGGTAACAGGTAAAGTTTCCTTTACAGGTGCGCCTAAAAGGTTTGATGGTTCCTTATTTAAAGGTATTTGATAGACTAACTTAAGATTTTCAGTTTCCAACTGGCCAATTTTGTATACAAGGGTTGTGAGTAGGGTCTGAATTTTAAATGTAGCTGTACGTATCGCTTTTCCACACTTTTTTGTTGCTTCTAAGTTAAGTTCTTCATTTTCTGCGATTTCATTAATATTTTCTAGTGATTTTAAAATATTATCCAACGTTTCTTTTGTATCTGTCCGATTTAAATTTTTTTCATCTTTACTTGCTGCTAGTAGGGAATAGTCAGTACTTAATAAAATATTTGATGGCTTCCAAATTTTTTGTCTATTAGTTAGATCTGGGCTACTTTCGGATCTTTGTCTTTTTGTGAAAATACCTCAGTATTTTCAGGTTCTTGATTTTTTATTTCATTATTTGTTCCATTATTTTGTTTGGGCGGTGTTCTTCCTATACTGGCTCTTGGTTTAAAAACATCGTCAACCTTATTAAAATTATTGTTTAAATTTTCCGGCGTTTTTGAGACATCTGGTACAGATTTACAACTCGTTGATATTTGTATAGGCTTGACGACCTTATCAGGATACATTTTATTATCAGACCCTTTTTTTGTGGATTCCGCACTAACAAAATTGTTTATTTCTTGTCTTGAAATATTTATACACGATACAGAAGCACTTCTTGTTTTTACACCCGTATTGTCTAAATTACGTTTTTTTGGTCTTTCTGTTTTCTCACCATCACTATCATTACCCATTTTAGGTAGCAGGTTAGGTTCGAAAGTATACTCAATTAAACAACGTTTTAATAGAGCGACTGAAAAACACGTCCGTACCGTACGAATACTACGAAAATAATTTAGTGATATTATGCCGATGCTAAATAGATACTTGACATGTGAGCAATTTTTTGTTACTTTGATAATTAAAAACCTATCTGTGTTTAAATTCGTTTCTTTATACCCAGTATTTAATAATTGATGAAATATTAAAATTATAGATATATTTTTTTTTTTTGGTGTTATAAACTTTAAACGTTAACATAAAATACAATTATCTGCAACATTTATTTTTATACATTTTTGCCCTACTTCTAAAAATAAAAGTACTTTACTAATATTCATTTTTTATATTTATATTTATACCTTGCACTGTATGTTGCCGCTTTGAGTAAAATTTTGTATTTTTTAGTCAGGTCTCCCAATATGCCGTTTAAAAATTTAAAAATGTTTGGTACATTTGTTCTCCTGAAACACCTATCCTGGGACACACCGTATAAATACACTTCGTAGAATTAATCTTTTTGTTGTAGGTCAAGTCGTAAACGCCCCGATATCTGTTGACACTACAGCTAATGCTTTGCTTAGAAGTATGGATGATACGGGTACTATCCAATTAAAGTTAAAGCGACAAATTGACTACCAACAGCAAGATAATTAGACCAGCAATTGTGATTGGTTAATCAGCCTCTATACAAAGAATTAAATATTTCAGTTTCATACCAGTGGCTACAGAGCGTTTAAGCTCATAACCAGCAAGACATAAACTGTGACGTGCTGAGTGACGTATCCGATGATTTGGAACAGGAAATTAATGAAATTATTAAAGAATTTAAACAAGAAGATTTCTTCGATGATATCAATCCTGGTGGAAAGCAAACTTTAATAGATAATGAAATAGTGGAAAAATGCATTGGCTCCTGGTGAAAACAGGAAGCCAATTCATTTAATGAACTGAATTTAATAAGCCTTACATCTGGTATTTCAGGATTTGATGACTCAAAAGTAGCCTTTTATTCAGCAGTCGAGGCTTTAATTTCAATGTTCGATTTACCACTATCTCAATACGCTTCTGTAGGTATATATGATCGTGAAGGTTTTGAGAATAATTATAATTTATATTGGTTAGAAGAAGAAAGAGTTTAAATTAAAGGGGATAGGTTATTTACTGATAATTCGTTGTTGTTTGGTGATTGTTTTGAGGAGGATAAAAAAAATTTGTGGAAATTTGTTCAATCTTGAATCAAATTTTTTTTTTTATAAAGGTAATTATTTTTGTTCAAAATTTTTTTAGATGTGGATCATAAATGGGTGTTTGTCTCTGATCCATTAAAGACACTGACTAAATTGGGTAGGAGGGATCTTATCAATTATTTGCATTTGGAAGAATATAGAGTATCGTTGATGGATTTGACAGTGCAGTATAAAGATTATAGATTGGATGAACCATTAATGTCGGCAATTATGGAAAGGTATGAATGGATTAGATTAGGTAGTATATCTCATTTACTTTCTGAATTAGTATCAGTTATAAATTCAAAATCAGCATTTAGAAGTTTGTTCTATAGAGAAAAAAACTGATATAATGTGTCTAGATCCTTCTAGACAGAAATTAGATTAAAAATAAATAGGGAATTAATGTTTTGAAGATGAATGAGATAGCTAGTGATGTGAGTAAGTTCTTATAATAGTGATATACAGGACGCGGTACCTTGTATTGAACATATAATATATATACAGTGTGTCCACTTAAGTTCGCACCATATGAAAAACTTTTTTATTATTAAGTTTACGAAAAAAAGTTATTCTTTATAAAAAGTTCTGCATGATCCAAAACCTAAAATGCAAACCATCAGGTATTCAATTTTTCCAGTTGTATACGAGGTTTATCAGAAAATATGAATTTTGTCAAGAATAAAGCACCTTTATTTTTCATAATATCGGGGTTTTTCCTAGTGAGGAAGATGCAAAGCTTCTTTTTCTGAAGTTGTTATTTGTCCACAACTTTAGTTAGAATAACTAACAATTCGGGCCACATAGTTTCGGCGGCAGAAAATGGAAAACATATTTTATATTATAGTTATAATTATTAAACTGTCTTATCATGGACACGAGTTTTCGTTTTTGTTTTTATTTCCACAAAATATTGTGGGAAAGCCAAGTTCTTCTGAATATGGGTTGTTTGATATTAGACATCGGCATCGCGCCAAAATATTTAAATTTTTAATTTGGGGTGTTTATTATTTTGTTTCTTACAATTGGTACTGCACTGGACAAGTGTCAGGCTGCGCGATTGAAAAATTGCAACGACATTGTGAATTGTGACTTGATTCGAATACCTCGTTGTGTGAGAGATCCCAAACCATTTTAAGTGATTTTCTCCTATTTTCTGTTTTCCACTATTACGTGTGCTACATATTGCGCCTTTTATTTGATAAGAGCAAGTTGCCTAGCCCGCTGTAAACTTTACCGCCAAATTCCTCTAGCAAGCCGGCCGGCGAGAAATCTGCGGCAAGAAAACCGCGGCAAAACAGCTAACAGAAGCAAAAGAAATCAAAATCTTGGTAAGTGCTCTTCGTATCGTTTGTGAGAAGATAATTTGTAAATTATTTTTCGTAAGTTTGCTTGTTCTTATAAAAAAACAAGCTGGTCCTTTGATTTTAAAATATAATTGCCACTAATATCGAACATTTTTTGGTCCTTCGAGCCGGATTAGCTATTATTTCGGTCTTTAATAATTCACTAGGCGTAATTTCACCCAACTGAAACTTTTCAAAAACTGATGCTAAAATATATATATATATATATATATATATATATATATATATATATATATATATATATATATATATATATATATACAGGGTGTTATTTAATAAGTGTCCGATATTTCAGAGAGTGATTTTTCAAGTATTTTTAAGGTAGGTTAAGGTTAAGACCGGCTATTTGATAAAACCGTCATTTTCGGCGGTCTTTACTTAGCATATTTATTACTAAGCGTATGCATCGATTATTTTAAACTAAAATATTTCGAAAACGGTTGCTCCTAGCGTAATCTAATAAGAGTACCTTTTTACGTAAAAATGACTAAGGAATCCATTTCTTTTAACAAAAATGTAAATACAGGGTTGTACAAAAAGTCATGAGCCTTTGAAAGTGAGAATATACATGTGGCTAGCGCCCTCTACATGTAAGAGCTAAATTAAGAACAAATTCAAATTTCTCATGTCAAAAAACCCCCAGGTACCAATTTTCGTTCGGAAATCGGCATTATTTAGGAAATTATGCAGAAAAAACATAAATAAAAATAAAACTTTGACACTCTGTATCTTGAAAGCGAAGCGTCTTAGACCACACGTTCATAGGAACTTTTTACCTTAAAAATACTTGAAAAATCACTCTCTGAAATATCGGACACTTATTAAATAACACCCTGTATATGGGTGTTATTTAAGTACGTGGCCAAACTCCAGGAGATGATTCTATGAGTCATTTCAAGATGAAAAGTTCATACAAACATAGGTCCAAAAATGCTTCGTTTTCAAGATACAGGGTGTCAAACTTTTTTAAAAAATCGGTTTTTCCTAAATATCTTAATTAGCTTTCAGTCGATTTTGTTCAAATTTAACAGTGATATTAAGGGCAGTAAGAGGCTAACTTAGCCCCAACTAGATTAAAATTATTATGCCCAATGGCGTCCCGGAAAACAACCTAACCAATATTTTTGACAAAAAATTATGTATCTCTCTTTGTTTGCGAGATAAAAAAATAAAAGCAGTTTATTGCATGTTTTTGATTATTAAGTTACATAACAGTCGTCTTTTGAATTTTTGCTCACAGATTAAAACTAATTTCGATAAGACAAATAAACATAAAATACTTAATTGCATAACCTTATTTACTATTGCAATGTTTTGCCAGTGGCGTTGCACATTGGTAACGCTAGAAATAAAAAAAAATGAACAGGAAAAACCTATTTTCAAATCGACACTTCAAATTTTATCTCAATAAAAAACATTTAAACAATAAATAACACCAGACTTATAATAGTTGCTGAAAATGCCCTCCTCCAACCTCAATGCAAACATTAGCTCGTCTTAACATTGATTGCCGAACTCGTTGAAATATTCCCGGGGTATGTCTTATCTGATCACATGAATCCCGTATCCGTTGGGTTAATTCTTCTTCAGTGTTAATGGAGTTTTGTAAACGAGGGACTTTAAATGCCCCCAAAGAAAAAAATCTAACGGATTTAAATCCGGTGACCTGGGGGCCATGACTGTGGGCCTGCGCGCCCGATCCAGTTTTCTCCAAAAGTTTCATCCAAAAATTGGCGAGATACTATGCTGAAGTGAGGTGGAGACCCATCATGCATGAGCCACATTGCTCTCCCTCTTACTTCCAGCGGGACATTTTCTAATAGTTCAGGTAACATAAATTCCAAAAAATTACGATATTCTTGACCATTTAATCTCGGGGTAAAAATGAGGTCCAATGAGATAATCATCTACAATACCAACCCAAACATTCACCGAAAACTGTTGTTGAAAATTAACTTCTGTAACCGCATGGGGATTTTCTTCAGCCCAGATGTGATTATTGTGAAAGTTCATAATTGAATTTCGTGAAAAACACGCTTCATCGGTAAATAAAATACGGGATAGGAATCTTGGAAACGCTACCTGTTGTTGCAAAAGCCAAGTACAATAAACAACTCGTTGGGGAAAATCGGCAGGTAATAACGCTTGAACACGCTGTATGTGGTAAGGATACAGTTGATATTCCCTTAAAATCTGCCATACAGTAAAGTGAGAAATATTTAATTGTTCTGCAATTTTGCGTGTACTTGTATCGGGGCTACGCTCAACTTCATGTAAAACCGCTTCCTCAATCTCCACTGTTCTTACTGTGGCAGATCTCCCAATTACAGCAGCCGACCTTCGAAATGTGCCTGATTCGCACAGCCTTTGATGTATTCTCACAAATGTTGGTCTATTTGGTATAATGCGATGAGGGTATTTTTCTTGATAAATGCGCCTAGCCGCTCTACAATTGCCTTCAGCCATTCCATACACAAAATGCATATCGGCCATTTCTGTGTTTGTAAATTGAACCATTTTCCAATATTAGTAATTTTATTAGCTTAATACTCTTCAAAACACTTCAAATAATTGCAATCGTTACGTACGCACTGTTTTAAGTAAGTTATGTCAAAGTCAGATTTGTTTGAATAGCAGTTGTTTTTCCTTCAATGGCTCTCTTTATTTTTTGTTACTTTTAAAACATTGCTGTTATAAATTATTACGTTATGCGATTATTTTATGTTAATTTGTCTTATCGAAATTAGTTTTAATCTGTGCGAAAACATTATCTTCGTCTAATTTTCATTTCTTAATAATTAGTTTGGTGGTTCTAATATTTTATTATGTTATTGTCCCGGTGACATGCAATAAAGTGCTTTTAATTTTTTATCTCGCAAACGAAGAGAAATATCTCAGAAACTCAAGAGACAAAAAAGTTGTATTTTTAGCTGCTTAACTCGAAACAAATAGAAACATTGCAAAAAGTCTGTGGCGCATAATTTTTTTGTCAAAAATATTGGTTAGGTTGTCTTCCGGGACGCCACTGAACATAATAAATTTAATCTAATTGGGGCTAAATTAGCCTCCTACTGCCCTTAATATCACTGATAAATTTGAACAAAATCGACTGAAAGCTAATTAAGATATTTAGGAAAAACCGATTTTTTTAAAAAGTTTGACATCCTGTTTTTTGAAAATGAAGCATTTTTGGACCTATGTTTGTATGAACTTTTCATCTTGAAATGACTCATAGAATCACCTCCTGGAGTTTGGCCACGTACTTAAATAACACTCTGTATATATATATATATATATATATATATATATATATATATATATATATATATATATATATATATATATATATATATATATATATATATATATATATATATATATATATATATATATGTATATATATGTATATATGTATATATATATATATATATATATATATATATATATATATATATATATATATATATATACAGGGTGTTATTATATTAATAAGTGTCCGATTTTTCAAGTATTTTTAAGGTAAAAAGTTCCTATGAACGTGTGGTCTATGATGCTTCTCTTTCAAGATACAGGGTGTCAAAGTTTTATTTTTATTTATGTTTTTTCTGCATAATTTTCTAAATAATGCCGATTTCCAAACGAAAATTGGTACCTGGGGTTTTTTGACATGAGAAATTTGAATTTGTTCTTAATTTAGCTCTTACTTGTAGAGGGCGCTAGCCACATGTATATTCTCACTTTCAAGGGCTCATGACTTTTGTACAACCCTGTATTTACATTTTTGTTAAAAGAAATGGATTCCTTAGTCATTTTTACGTAAAAAGGTACTCTTATTAGATGACGCTAGGAGCAATCGTTTTCGAAATATTTTGGTTTGGTTTGGTTTGGTTTGAAATCGATGCATGTGTTTTGAAAAAATGAAACAATTTTGTAAATTAACTTTTTTAATCAACATGAAATATTTAAAAAAAATAACAGACGAACACTAAATAAAAACAGAATGAAAAACCAGATCAAAATCACAATAAATGTGGTAAGGATACAGTTGATATTCCCTTAAAATCTGCCATACAGTAAAGTGAGAAATATTTAATTGTTCTGCAATTTTGCGTGTACTTGTATCGGGGCTACGCTCAACTTCATGTAAAACCGCTTCCTCAATCTCCACTGTTCTTACTGTGGCAGATCTCCCAATTACAGCAGCCGACCTTCGAAATGTGCCTGATTCGCACAGCCTTTGATGTATTCTCACAAATGTTGGTCTATTTGGTATAATGCGATGAGGGTATTTTTCTTGATAAATGCGCCTAGCCGCTCTACAATTGCCTTCAGCCATTCCATACACAAAATGCATATCGGCCATTTCTGTGTTTGTAAATTGAACCATTTTCCAATATTAGTAATTTTATTAGCTTAATACTCTTCAAAACACTTCAAATAATTGCAATCGTTACGTACGCACTGTTTTAAGTAAGTTATGTCAAAGTCAGATTTGTTTGAATAGCAGTTGTTTTTCCTTCAATGGCTCTCTTATTTTTTGTTACTTTTAAAACATTGCTGTTATAAATTATTACGTTATGCGATTATTTTATGTTAATTTGTCTTATCGAAATTAGTTTTAATCTGTGCGAAAACATTCTCTTCGTCTAATTTTCATTTCTTAATAATTAGTTTGGTGGTTCTAATATTTTATTATGTTATTGTCCCGGTGACATGCAATAAAGTGCTTTTAATTTTTATCTCGCAAACGAAGAGAAATATCTCAGAAACTCAAGAGACAAAAAAGTTGTATTTTTAGCTGCTTAACTCGAAACAAATAGAAACATTGCAAAAAAGTCTGTGGCGCATAATTTTTTTGTCAAAAATATTGGTTAGGTTGTCTTCCGGGACGCCACTGAACATAATAAATTTAATCTAATTGGGGCTAAATTAGCCTCCCACTGCCCTTAATATCACTGATAAATTTGAACAAAATCGACTGAAAGCTAATTAAGATATTTAGGAAAAACCTTTTTTTTAAAAAGTTTGACATCCTGTTTTTTTGAAAATGAAGCATTTTTGGACCTATGTTTGTATGAACTTTTCATCTTGAAATGACTCATAGAATCACCTCCTGGAGTTTGGCCACGTACTTAAATAACACCCTGTATATATATATATATATATATATATATATATATATATATATATATATATATATATATATATATATATATATATATATATATATATATATATATATATATATATATGTATATATATGTATATATGTATATATGTATATATATATATATATATATATATATATATATATATATATATATATATATATATATATATATATATATATATATATATATATATATATATACAGGGTGTTATTATATTAATAAGTGTCCGATTTTTCAAGTATTTTTAAGGTAAAAGTTCCTATGAACGTGTGGTCTAAGATGCTTCTCTTTCAAGATACAGGGTGTCAAAGTTTTATTTTTATTTATGTTTTTTCTGCATAATTTCCTAAATAATGCCGATTTCCAAACGAAAATTGGTACCTGGGGGTTTTTTGACATGAGAAATTTGAATTTGTTCTTAATTTAGCTCTTACTTGTAGAGGGCGCTAGCCACATGTATATTCTCACTTTCAAGGGCTCATGACTTTTTGTACAACCCTGTATTTACATTTTTGTTAAAAGAAATGGATTCCTTAGTCATTTTTACGTAAAAAGGTACTCTTATTAGATGACGCTAGGAGCAATCGTTTTCGAAATATTTTGGTTTGGTTTGGTTTGGTTTGAAATCGATGCATGTGTTTTGACAAAAATGAAACAATTTTGTAAATTAACTTTTTTAATCAACATGAAATATTAAAAAAAAAAATAACAGACGAACACTAAATAAAAACAGAATGAAAAACCAGATCAAAATCACAATAAATGTTGGAAATGCCCACCCCCTGCCTGTAGGCACGCATCCAATCTTCTCCTCATTGATTCGCGTACCCTCTGGAAAATTCCTGGAGTATTTTCAATCGTTCTACAAGAGTTCATTATTCGATTTCTCAGTTCTTCTTCATTTTGAATAGGTGTTTGGTAAACTAATGTTTTTAGATGTCCCCAAAGGAAATAATCTAAACTATTAAGGTCTGGCGACCTAGGAGGCCATGGTTGAGTCCCTCCCCTACCTATCCAACGATTATTAAAATTTTGATTTAAAAACTCTCGCGCCTGGATGCTAAAATGTGCAGGGGCACCGTCATGCATAAACCACATCTCATTCCTTAGTCTAAGTGGCACATTTTCCAGTAAAATAGGCAAATTCTCTTCAAGAAAACGACGATATATCTCGCCATTTAATCTTCCCGGAAGGAAAAATGGACCTATCAAATTATCTCCCAGGATTCCTGCCCACACGTTAACAGAGAACTGTTCTTGAAAATGTGATTCCTGTATTGCATGTGGGTTTTTATTTGACCACATATGATTATTATGAAAATTACGTATAGCGTTACGTGAGAAATTTGCTTCGTCGGTAAACAGGATAAGGTTTTGAAACAAAGGGTTTTGAATAAGGCATTCGAGAAACCAACGACAGAAATTTATACGTCAGGGAAAGTCACGAGGTAGAAGTGCCTGAACTCTTTGAACATGATAGGGATATAATAAATTATCCACTAAAATTTTCCATACCAGAAAATGAGAAATATTTAACGTAAACGCTACTTTCCTGGTGCTTGTATCCGGCTGTTCTTCTACCATATTAAGGACTGCATCTTCGATATCTGGGGTTCTTACCGTTCGAACTGCACCTGACAGGTGACTAGCTTTCTCAAATGTTCCTGTTTCTCTTAACCGACCGTGGATTCTTGAAAAAGTTTTTGGAGTTGGAACTATGCGATTCGGATAACGCTCCTGATACAAACGTTTAGCTTCATAAGCATTTCCATTAGCAAGTCCGTATGTAAAATGCATGTCAGCATACTCAGCATTGGTTAAATTTACCATTTTAAAAAACTCACTAATATTTATTACCTACTACTCAACTGTACGTCAAAGTACGTCAAAATTGTATTATGTCTGAATTTTTACATGACAACACAAACAAAATGCATTGACTAGGCTACTTGATAAAACCGTCATTTTCGGCGGTCTTTACTTAGCATATTTATTACTAAGCGTATGCATTGATTATTTTAAACTAAAATATTTCGAAAACGGTTGCTCCTAGCGTCATCTAATAAGAGTACCTTTTTTACGTAAAAATGACTAAGGAATCCATTTCTTTTAACAAAAATGTAAATACAGGGTTGTACAAAAGTCATGAGCCTTTGAAAGTGAGAATATACATGTGGCTAGCGCCCTCTACAAGTAAGAGCTAAATTAAGAACAAATTCAAATTTCTCATGTCAAAAACCCCCAGGTACCAATTTTCGTTCGGAAATCGGCATTATTTAGGAAATTATGCAGAAAAACATAAATAAAAATAAAACTTTGACACCCTGTATCTTGAAAGCGAAGCATCTTAGACCACACGTTCATAGGAACTTTTACCTTAAAAATACTTGAAAAATCACTCTCTGAAATATCGGACACTTAATTAAATAACACCCAGTATATATATATATATATATATATATATATATATATATATATATATATATATATATATATATATATATATATATATATATATATATATAAATGTCACCGGCATGATAACAAATTTTATTTAACGTTCACTGTCAAACAATTATTACTATCAATAAATCATTTGTTTATCAGTGCAAAAAGAAAAAAGAATGTTTTACATAATAATTCAATGTAATTGTATATTTGAACGTAGTTTTTAGTTCTAAACAAATTTTCTTAGTAATAATTTTCGATATTATGAAAAATAAAGGTACTTTATTCTTGAGCAAAATTCATATTTTCTGATAAACCTCGTATACAACTGGAAAAATTGAATACCTGATGGTTGCATTTTAGGTTTTGGATCATGCAGAACTTTTTATAAAGAATAACTTTTTTCGTAAACTTAATAATAAAAAAGTTTTTCATATGGTGCGAACTTAAGTGGACACACTGTATATATATTATATGTTCAATACAAGGTACCGCGTCCTGTATATCACTATTATAAGAACTTACTCACATCACTAGCTATCTCATTCATCTTCAAAACATTAATTCCCTATTTATTTTAATCTAATTTCTGTCTAGAAGGATCTAGACACATTATATCAGTTTTTCTCTATAGAACAAACTTCTAAATGCTGATTTTGAATTTATAACTGATACTAATTCAGAAAGTAAATGAGATATACTACCTAATCTAATCCATTCATACCTTTCCATAATTGCCGACATTAATGGTTCATCCAATCTATAATCTTTATACTGCACTGTCAAATCCATCAACGATACTCTATATTCTTCCAAATGCAAATAATTGATAAGATCCCTCCTACCCAATTTAGTCAGTGTCTTTAATGG
Source organism: Listronotus bonariensis (assembly GCA_014170235.1). NCBI lineage: Eukaryota > Metazoa > Arthropoda > Insecta > Coleoptera > Curculionidae > Listronotus > Listronotus bonariensis. The sequence continues at coordinate 6,110 of JACEGR010006507.1, read as the reverse complement.
ATCAGGAACAAACACCCATTTATGATCCACATCTAAAAAAATTTTGAACAAAAATAATTACCTTTATAAAAAAAAATTTGATTCAAGATTGAACAAATTTCCACAAATTTTTTTATCCTCCTCAAAACAATCACCAAACAACAACGAATTATCAGTAAATAACCTATCCCCTTTAAATTAAACTCTTTCTTCTTCTAACCAATATAAATTATAATTATTCTCAAAACCTTCACGATCATATATACCTACAGAAGCGTATTGAGATAGTGGTAAATCGAACATTGAAATTAAAGCTTCGACTGCTGAATAAAAGGCTACTTTTGAGTCATCAAATCCTAAAATACTAGATGTAAGGCTTATTAAATTCAGTTCATTAAATGAATTGGCTTCCTGTTTTCACCAGGAGCCAATGCATTTTTCCACTATTTCATTATCTATTAAAGTTTGCTTTCCACCAGGATTGATATCATCGAAGAAATCTTCTTGTTTAAATTCTTTAATAATTTCATTAATTTCCTGTTCCAAATCATCGGATACGTCACTCAGCACGTCACAGTTTATGTCTTGCTGGTTATGAGCTTAAACGCTCTGTAGCCACTGGTATGAAACTGAAATATTTAATTCTTTGTATAGAGGCTGATTAACCAATCACAATTGCTGGTCTAATTATCTTGCTGTTGGTAGTCAATTTGTCGCTTTAACTTTAATTGGATAGTACCCGTATCATCCATACTTCTAAGCAAAGCATTAGCTGTAGTGTCAACAGATATCGGGGCGTTTACGACTTGACCTACAACAAAAAGATTAATTCTACGAAGTGTATTTATACGGTGTGTCCCAGGATAGGTGTTTCAAGAGAACAAATGTACCAAACATTTTTAAATTTTTAAACGGCATATTGGGAGACCTGACTAAAAAATACAAAATTTTACTCAAAGCGGCAACATACAGTGCAAGGTATAAATATAAATATAAAAAATGAATATTAGTAAAGTACTTTTATTTTTAGAAGTAGGGCAAAAATGTATAAAAATAAATGTTGCAGATAATTGTATTTTATGTTAACGTTTAAAGTTTATAACACCAAAATAAAAAAAATTATATCTATAATTTTAATATTTCATCAATTATTAAATACTGGGTATAAAGAAACGAATTTAAACACAGATAGGTTTTTAATTATCAAAGTAACAAAAAATTTGCTCACATGTCAAGTATCTATTTAGCATCGGCATAATATCACTAAATTATTTTCGTAGTATTCGTTACGGTACGGACGTGTTTTTCAGTCGCTCTATTAAAACGTTGTTTAATTGAGTATACTTTCGAACCTAACCTGCTACCTAAAATGGGTAATGATAGTGATGGTGAGAAAACAGAAAGACCAAAAAACGTAATTTAGACAATACGGGTGTAAAAACAAGAAGTGCTTCTGTATCGTGTATAAATATTTCAAGACAAGAAATAAACAATTTTGTTAGTGCGGAATCCAAAAAAAAAGGGTCTGATAATAAAATGTATCCTGATAAGGTCGTCAAGCCTATACAAATATCAACGAGTTGTAAATCTGTACCAGATGTCTCAAAAACGCCGGAAAATTTAAACAATAATTTTAATAAGGTTGACGATGTTTTTAAACCAAGAGCCAGTATAGGAAGAACACCGCCCAAACAAAATAATGGAACAAATAATGAAATAAAAATCAAGAACCTGAAAATACTGAGGTATTTTCACAAAAAGACAAAGATCCGAAAGTAGCCCAGATCTAACTAATAGACAAAAATTTGGAAGCCATCAAATATTTTATTAAGTACTGACTATTCCCTACTAGCAGCAAGTAAAGATGAAAAAAATAAATCGGACAGATACAAAAGAAACGTTGGATAATATTTTAAAATCACTAGAAAATATTAATGAAATCGCAGAAAATGAAGAACTTAACTTAGAAGCAACAAAAAAGTGTGGAAAAGCGATACGTACAGCTACATTTAAAATTCAGACCCTACTCACAACCCTTGTATACAAAATTGGCCAGTTGGAAACTGAAAATCTTAAGTTAGTCTATCCAATACCTTTAAATAAGGAACCATCAAACCTTTTAGGCGCACCTGTAAAGGAAACTTTACCTGTTACCCAGGAGATTGCAAATAAAAATACTAGAACCACGAAAACGTATAGTTCAATAACAAAAATGACAACTAGTAAAGAACCAAAGGATGGAGGAAAAAAGTGGGTTACCCCTGAACAAACGGTAAAACATGAAATGATAGTAAGATTAAAAGATCAAGATGACGCAAAAAAAGTACTAAAGGAAATAAAACAAAACCTTAATAAAAATGGAAGTTGTAACGAAACGTTTAAAAATGTAAAACAGTTGCAAAATGGAGGTATAATACTGGAATGTCACAATGAAAAACAACAAAATAAATTAAAAGAAACCTTGAGTAAACACGAAAATTCCTAAGTCAAAGAATTACAAAATACAGATCCGATGTTAGTGATTACAGGCATAGAAAAAGGATATGATTCCAAAAATTTTATTTCAGAGCTTGTTGAACAAAACCCTCTACTGACTCAATGTTTTGGCGATGATGTAGGTGCCAAAATAAAAGTTATTACAAGAAAGGAATGTCGAAATAACAGAAAAGAAAACTGGATACTGCAAACCCAACCAGGAGTATTTAAATGGCTCATTAAAAATGATAATTTAAGTTTTGATCTTACGAAGGCATATATAAAGGAATATAATAACATAGCCATGTGTTTCAAATGCTGCTATTTTGGTCACGTAGCTAAATATTGTAGAGGAGACCTATGTTGTTACAAGTGTGGTGAACAACACGATTATAAACAATGCCCTGAAACTAAACCATTAAATTGCCCCAATTGCAAGCGACTAAATCTTAACGAACGCACCCATACCGCAAGAGATCCAAAATGTCCGGCATATCAACAAAAATTAGAAAAAAGTAGACAACAAACAAACTATGGGTCTAACGAAAAAAATAGTGAACATTTTTTGTTCTAAATTCAGATCATACCGATCAAGTAAGATCTAAAGGATTTCAAAAAATAAAAAGTGCCTTTAAAAAATATAGTGTAATACATCAAAATCTAAATTCAATTGGCAATAGTGTTGATCGGTTAAATCATTTGTTGGAAAATCACCACGAGTGCAAAATCTTGTGCGTTACTGAACATTGGAAAACAGGACGAACAATTAAAAATGTTTAACATAAAAAATTTATTCTGGCGTCAAGTTTTTGCCGTAAAGAAGGATTTGGAGGTTCAGCAATTTATTTACACAGAGTGTAAAATTTCAAAAAGGACAAAAATTAATGCTGTTTCGGTTCAGGGTGAGTTTGAGTGTGCTAGTGTTGAATGCAGTTTACAAGGTCAACAATTTGTTGTAATATCAGTGTATAGACCACCTAAGTTAAGTTTAAATTTTTTGTAAAAAATTGAATCCATTCTCCTCACAGATTGTTGATGAAAATAAGCATATTTTAATGGCCGGTGATTTTAATGTAGAGTTACTTGAACAAAACAAAAGAAAAACAGATTTTTTATCAGTATTAGCCTCTTTTCAACTTTATCAAACTATTTTTAAGAATACTAGAATTACAAGCTTATCAAAAAGTTGCATAGATAACATTTTTACAAATATACCAGAGTGTAATAGAAGTAGTTATATTTTGAAATACAATTAGATCAGACCACACCGCCCAAAAACTAATTTTTAACATAAAAAGAATAATAGTAACAAATTTAAACCAGTTTATCAAAGATTTTTTACAGAAGAAAATAAAAAAGATTTATTCAAACTCTTAAAGACCAAGATTGGTCTGAAGTTTTTAGTGCAGAAAGGCGTCAACGTAGATAAACAATGGTCTTTTTATTTATGAGTCTTTTATGCTTATTTTTGTCAGAGTTTCGAGGAGAAAACTAGGTAAATAGAAAAATACAAAAGAACTCTTTGTATAAAGATAATGAAGAGATTAAGTCTTTGAGGAATAGACTGGATATACTTCTAACTCTAAAAATGTAGATGATACATAGAAAGAAACATATAAGGCTGTTAAAAAGGAGTATGATGGTCTATTGGTCAAAATTAGATCCTCAAAAGTATCAGGATAGAATGTAAGTAGATCTGTGATAATAAGAATAAATGTATGTGGTCTATTCACAATGAGATTACTGGTAAAGACAAAAACAGATAATACAATGATGACAGGCTGATCCTAAAGATATATCAGATAAATACAATAACTTTTATTAAACATTGTGCCAAAAACTTTTAAAAAATGAAGATAAAATGAAATGGGATCACGAAAATAAAAATAATAATAAATCAATGTATCTTAGACCAGTCAGTGAAAAAGAACTCCTTTATTTTCTCAACAAAAATTTGTTTGAGATACAAAAAGAATCCAAATTTTAATCATTTTTTAATTTAAATATTAGTTAATATTTTATTTTTATTTTTAACTTAATTTTTTTAACTTGACAACGGGTGGCAGACTTTGCCACCGAAACGTCGTTTTTAATTAGAATTTTTTGGTTTTTGGGGGTTTTTCTTTTATTTTGTTTCAGGCGACCGGCCAGTTCATAGGGTCAATAGGGCTGAACAGGGTCAGCTCGTATACCCCGGGACCAGGACCGAAGCGGTGCCATTCTTTCAGGCGTGTACTCAACAAGAAGACCATCCAAAAATTCAAAAATAAACATAGCAGTGGGGATGATGAGGTACCTACCAGCCTAATTAAATTCTCAAAGTGCATGCCAGTAATCATTAAAGGTTGTCTGTTACTTAATTAATAATTCTATGCGAGAAGGTGTCTTTCCTAATCAACTCTAAAGCTGGCAGTACCATAAAACCTCTCTATAAAAGGGAGATCCCGAGATACAAGATAACTATCGACCGGTCAGCCTCTTCCAGGTTTCTCAAAGTTTATTTGAACTAGTTATGTGTGATCTGGTTGGTCTGGATTTGTAAAGAATGCTGTCTTTTAACAGACAGTCAGCACGGATATTGGGAAAAAGATCAACTTATACCGCATTGTTTCAATTTACGAAAGCCATCTTGAGACATCTGAGGAGGGAAGGTTGGCGATGGGGATATTTTGGATTTCGTCAAAAGCATATGACTGCCTGGATAGGGAATTACTATTAAAAAGTTGGATTTATATGTGGTATAAGAGGAAACGCATTAAAATGGCTACGATCCTATTTAACAGAAAAAGAACTCAAAGGGTAGAAATTAAGAATGAGGGCATGTCTTACAAATCGAGGAAATTTTAAAAAATACAGTTGGTGTGCCTCAAGGAAGTATTTTAGGCCCTATTCTTTTATTTATCATGTTTATAAATGACCTTCATCTAGAAATAAGTCATCCTAATATTGACCCTTACATCTTTTGCAGACGACACTAATTTACTTGTAACAGGGAAAGAAATTCCTGAATTGCTTAGCGAGGCAAACGATATATTTTTAAAAGTTAATGTGTGGTTTATAAAAATAGGTTACTTAGTAAATAGGAAAAACAAATATGCTTTCTCTTAAAACAAAACTGAAAATAAAAAAGAAAACCTGATTTCATTTAGAAATAGAAGCAGTTTCAATATTTATTAGAGCAAAAACAAAAATTTTGGGTTTACATATTGACGAATATCTAGATTGGTCAAGTCAGATTGAAAATCTTTCTACAAAACTTAATAAGGTCTGGCTATTGTTTTGCGTATAGTCTCAAAATATATTAATGAATATGCATTAAGAACATTGTATTTTGCGAACTTTGAGTCTCTGTTGAGATATGGAATTATTTTTGGGGGCTAATTCAAGCATTCAGCATATATAGTTGTTATACAGAAGCGGATTAGTTATTGAGCTTAATATATAAGATGCCTCTTTGTGTTTTTTATAAAAACAAGGAAAGATTTGATACTAGTAGCAATCATGCATGTAATACCCGAAGATTTGATGTAAACTACCCTAGACATAGACTGGCATTGTTTGAGAAGAGTCCAGTACTATATGGGGATAAAGTTATACAATAAATTAAGCAGAGAAATGAAAAATTCTGTGAATGAAAAAATTATTATTATTATCTA
>JACEGR010006506.1:0-59955 GCA_014170235.1 Listronotus bonariensis | reverse complement strand
CAACTTTTTGCCCAAAAACAATGAATGCTTTAGCACTTCACATTAATCAATGCATTTATTAAGCAGGATTTGTTTGGGGTAATCTCTGCAACCAGTGGTTGAACTTCCATGTCCATCTGAATAGGGATGGATTTTAGAGGATACTAAATGGACACCACTGTGGACCACTTTAAAAAATGAAAAATATCATCTGATACACTATTAAATGTAAATGTGGCACAAATTGTAAATGTTTTTAAAAAAACTTAAAATGTACCAGGTTATGTTGTGTGCGGAATGTTGTAATTAGATATTTTAGGTTGTTGTAATAATGTGTTTGTTTTTATTGATGTTATATACAGTGTCCCAGGATAGATGTTACAAGAGGACAAATGGAACAAAATTTTTAAATTTTAAAACGAAATTTTGGGCGACCAGTCATGGTCCAAAACTAATAATACAAACTTTACTAATGGTATTAAACAGGGCGAGTTAAAAAATTGACAAAAATATTTTTTTTACTTTACTTTAATTTTTGACATAAAATTTAGCTCTCTACAACATTTACCTATACAATTTTGTCGTATTTTTAAAAAATAAAAGGTACTTTATCCTTGGTCATTTTTCATATTTTTAGTTATAACTTGCCCTGTATATTACCAATTGAAATCAAATTTTGTATTTATTGCGTTTTGGACCATGCGACCAGTTTCCCACAAAGGACGATTAATAACTTTCAAAATTTTTGGTGTAGCTCTTCTATCCTGGGACACACTGTATAAGCCATATTTGTTGTTATCTTTATAATAAAAGGTTATTATAATACTGTTGTTATTTATTTAAAAATATGATGAATCAAATTATAAAACAAAAGAAATAAGTAAATAAAATGTAAGGTATAATTATTAATTTATAAATCTAAATGAAAAATAATCTTTAAAATTAATAGAATAACATTAAATATTTTTGATTTCTAGATACTTTACTGGTGTAGTACTAATTTGGTACGCCACTGGTAGCTATTATTTTAAGATAATGGTCATAATACTTGTGGTTTGTCGTTTATGTTGTTTATTGTTTTTGTTAATGGTTTGAACGATATATGGTAAAAAGTGCCGTATGGATACTCCCCTTCTGACTTTTTTTGTTGTAGAGCTCTTACCAAAAACAAAAATATTATTTTATATATTTCTATTATGCGCAATAAGGTAATATTACCAAGTGTAATATAACTAGTGTAAGAAATATTCTGAAAAAAATTAAATAAAAGTATGACATTAAAATTTCTATTTTTAACTACCTACCATAAATACTGGTGTAGTGCTACTTTTGTACGCCACTGGTAGCTTTAATTTAAAAGAAAATATGTAGTGTTATACACCATTCGATAGGAAAACTTTAGCCTTAATTTTTTGTGTCTTATATTTTTTGTTTGTAGACGGTTTGGAAGATATATCGTAAAAATGCCTTGTGGATGCTCCTCTCAACTTTTTCTATATTGGAGATTCTTACGTAATAAACAAAATACAATTTTAATTATTACTATTTTTGCAGAATTTTGTGCTCTATCTAACGACACTAAAATCAGTTTTTAATCATTTACACGTTTAGAAGATATTAGAAAAAAAACTATATCAATCCCTTAACCAACTTTGAGGGGTGGTGGGGGTGCCAGCAGGACTTTTGAGGTGGGTCTGTTCAAAAATCTACTAATGTTGACATACTTTATTCACTGTATAAAGCATTTGCTTCTACTCAAAAACCGAAGTATCTTCAAGTTAGTAATGTTAATACATATACAGGATGTCCGGAAAGTAAACGATGATATTTAAAAAGCTGGTGAACCAATTTGTAAGCATCCAAAAAATATAAGACGACCTGAGTAAAATATCAATGGTTCTTAAGATATTGGCACTTAATTAAACATTTTGCAATTTTGCATTGCACTGTACATCATATGGCAATTTCTATTAAAGCTCCTGCTTTTTTAGATAAAGCAAAACTTTATATGAAGAACAGGCTTTTTTCCAGATACCCTGTATAATAGGTTTGGTCCCTAACGCTGTAAAAAAAAATAAAATTTTTACGTTTATTTAAGACTTAGATGGCCATATTTCCTAATCTTTAAGATATAGATATTTTGATATATCATTTAACAAATGTTAATTTACTCTTAAAACTCTTGTAGTAGTATGCCCATAATACCTAAACCATAAAACATATAAACTTTTTAAAAGTTCTCCAATAGATTTTTAAAATTATTATTAAATTTAATAGGTTATTTAATTTAAAAAATATTACTTTGCCCTTTACTCAAAAACATAGATTTTTTTACAAATTATGTTTTATTTATAGTTAAATTAATATTTTTATGCAGGGTGATCAAACTTAAGTCAGCCCTATTGCTAACTTCTTTATTATTGGAGATACGAAGTAAGGTAAATTCGTAAAGTTGTAGTTTTTTTCCACCGATAAACGTGCTGCAAACAGAAATATACTAAGTGACATAGAAATCCGAACACCCAGTTTAAATGGTTTTATTTTAATGAAATTTAGTGAATTTATTTATCTTACTGTAAATAACAATTGATAAAATTTTCAGCCTTATCAGTTCGACATTCTGGTTTTTATACTGTTTTTTTTAAATGCACTAACGATCTAAAAATGAATATTGCAGCCGCAGTAAAGATCCAAATTTGGCGGATTTTGGTTGTTGACATTCTTTACGATTGGTTACGATGTACGAAGACCTATACGATTTCGTCAACTTAGTGAGTTTAATAGGGGGCGTATAGTGGGACTTCGGGAAGCTGGACTTTCTTTTCGGGAAATTGCAGTTAGAGTGCAAAGAAGTGTAGACACTGTGGTTAGGTGTTGTCAGGCATGGCTTCAAGAAGGCCGTACGCAAAGAGCAAGGGGCACTGGACGCCGTCGTAGAGCAACAGACCGTGAAGATCGCCGTCTAAGATTATTGGCCTTAAGGGACCATTTCTCCACTACCAGGTCCATTGCAAATGAATGGTTGGCAGAACACGGAAGACCTATTGGCATGCGAAGTGTTTACCGACGAATGAGAAGTTTTCGCCTGTTTTCATACCGGCCACACTGGGTCCTCCCTTTAACTCGAGAACACCGACGTAAGAGCCTTGAGTGGTGCAGACAACGGTCACTCTGGGATCAGGAATGGAACAGTATTGTCTTTAGTGGCGAGTCTCGATTTTGTTAGGCATGCACGATGGTCGAGCCAGGGTTAGAAGGCGACGTGGTGAAAGGAGGAATCCACAGTTTTTGTTGAAAGACATGTTCATCACACTGTTGGAGTTATGGTTTGGGGTGCTATAGCTTATGGCTCCAGGTCACCTTTAATCTTCATCAGAGGTAACATGAACGCGCAGCGTTATATCCAAGAAGTTCTAGAACCCCATCTTTTACCCTATCTTGACACTATGGCAAATCCAACTTTCCAACAAGATAATGCCCGACCACATGTTGCAAGAGCCACAATAGACTTCTTTCAACGTAATGATGTCACATTGTTACCATGGCCACCAAGATCTCCTGACTTATCCCCAATTGAGCACGTGTGGGATATGATGGGTAGGAGATTGCTCAATTTGCAACGTCCTCCTCAGACTCTAGAAGCACTTCGAGAGGAGTTGGTGGTTGCCTGGAATGAGATACCACAGGAAGACATTGACCACCTGATCAGAAGCATGCCTAGGCGCGTTGGAGAATGCGTAACACATCGGGGTGCATCCACACATTATTAAAGGTAAAAGGGCTTTAAACCAATGCAATCATTTTGAAATTTTTATCATTTACTTATTATGCTTCATTAAGTACTTATACAAAATTTTATTAAAATAAAACCATTTAAACTGGGTGTTCGGATTTCTATGTCACTTAGTATATTAGACTACTGGAACTAACTTAACTTAGTACGGGCATACCCCCACTAGGGGCAGCCCGTACGGGCTCAACTAGAACTTTAACTTTTACTTGACTTCACATCTACTATAACTACTTTTTATCTTATCTTTTTCTAATTTCTTTCTCCTAACTTATTTCCTGCATTCTTGGGCAACTGTGTTTATTTACAAAGTTTAACCCGGTTATTTAATGTATCAGCACGTAGGCGACCGTGAAAATAATATGACCTGTCTCATTTGGTTTCTTAACAAAAAACGTTGCACTATTTTTCCTCTTATTTGTTTTAATTTTTGAATGTGATTCCTTTAATATCAAAATAATTAAATAAATATTAAAATTATTAAAACCCATAAACTTCCCGTACAGGTTCACAATATTCCCATTTGAAAGAGCTATTAAAGAGCTTAAAAAAGTTTCCGTGCAATATATCTAATTTTGAATAGTTTCGTAAATATGGCCAAACTTAGAAATTTTATAGTTAACTGGCATTTTTAAAAAGATCACCCTTCTGTATTATATAACCATATAATAGATTTTAACAGAACTTTAGGAAAATACCACATTTGATATGTATATCTCTCATAGTTTTAATCATATGGTCATCCAAATCCAAAAATTGTGTAAAATTTCCATTGTATTCACACTACAGCCCTCAAGCTTCCGGAAAACAGCGAGCTCGACTGGACAGCAGCGCGGCTTCGAAGCATTGAAACATGTTGTAATACATTAAATTCGTATTATTTAAGGTATCCATAAAGAAACATTTGTCACTTTTTTACCTTTTATCACATAGAAATATATAAAATAAAAATTATACAATAAAATACAGTAAATTACCTGCTAAATAAAATAAAACAGAAGAAACGATAGAATAACTGGATTAATATCAATAAAACATTCAATTTTCACACCACGACGAAAAAAGCGGAGAACAGGCTTTTTCACTTGAACCCTCTTTTACTCCAGATTTCGAGTTTTCCCAAAGGAATAATGTCAACCTGCAGCTGGACAGATTTTTGATAAAATGCCTATTTACCCCGAAAGTTTTCGCATTTGAACATTATATTTAGATTTGAAAATACCAAGGTAAATAACATTTTTCCATGGCTAATATACCGACTGTTTACGGATGAGGACAAATGGATCAAAATTTTGTTTTTGAAAAAAAAGGTCCAAAAATTTTTGGTAAGAGAAAAAAATGATTTATGAGAAAAAAATAATAATTTGACAGGTTCCTATATTTTCTATTTCTAGAAATCCTTCGTGCAGTAATATGTAGCGTTAAAGGACGCCGCTAAAAATAAATTTTTCTTGCCTATCTTTTATGGAACTTTGTATAATAAGATATTTTAAGAGCTCCCTAAAGCATTTTTAAAAATTTATCTTGGGTTAACCCGATCTATAAAAATCCGTTCAAAAAAAAAAAAATCGGTCAATTTCTACTAGTGTTCCCAAATTGATCAGACCCTTAAGTCGGGTTCCCAGGTGAAAGCCAGGGTTAGTCGGGTTAAGTAGAAGTGTCAAAATCAGCTGTTTTGTTTTTTATTAGGTTTAAAGTATTTATTTGTGTTTATTACAAAAAAGATATATTAAAATGATTATTTAATTTTTATTGATTATCTACAGCTTAAATATAATTAAAATCTTTAAAACTTACTACACGACCAAGAACAAAGCAAAAGGGTTATGTTTTGTTCTGACACAAAGCGATGAATAAGGACCAAATAAAACATAATATTATGTACATGTTCAGAAAAATCCCAGTAAATCTTAAAAACAACTAAATGGATGTACCCCAACCTATCGAATCAATTTTTAAAAATGGCTTTTCATTGTTATTTTAATTTTTAGAGGGTTCGCAAAAATTTTAAAAACTTGATTTTTCTTTAGGATTAAACTACTTTTGTTTTCATTTTTAGCTAAAATTTGAAATATTTTCTTTTTAAATTAATCCAACCCCAATTCCCATTTGAGGTTTTAATTTAGCAGAAATGTATGTTTAGTTAATGAGTTGCAAACGTCATTTTTGACATAGAATTTAAAATAAGTCTAAGGCGTTCGTACATTTTTCATAAAATATGTTTAAAATTATAGCTAAAATCTAGAAATATATATTATATAGGGTGTTTTGTTTAAAACCAGAAAGTAAAACATTAAAAGATTACCTTTCGGTATGAGCAGTAGTTCTAGAACTGCCAAAATATTTTAGTCGTATGTCCCCAACTGACTTTAAAATGTTAAACATTTTTTTTGCTCTCTAGTATACTTTTTTGTATTTAACGTTTACCTCGATACTTTTTTCACGGACAGACTAAAATTAAATTTTGGTATTTACTATAGTTAAGCAGTCAGCGGGTTTTGAATGTATTCGTTCTTTATCTAGTTGCCAGATTGGAGAGCATTTTTCGTCCCATAGTCGACTGTTTATAATTATTTTTAATTTTAAATATGATCCTTCTAGCCAATGGTATTGTAAGTTTGACATGGCTAGACCAATGTACAACATCAATAGGCCTTTAAATTGCTATACTACATGAACCCTTAGAAAAAACTGTCTTGGCACAAACGTAACTACAAATTTGTTTATGCCAAAAACTAGTTTCAGTGATACTCTTTTCTACCTAATTTTGACCTGACTAAAACCTTTTATTTTCTATTATCTCAAAACTTCGCAGTTAAAAAAAAATGTGAAACTTTCCATGGAAAAAATAACCTGTTTTGTAAAGGCATTTTCTTTGAATATTGTGACAAAACTGTTAATTTAAAAATCTGGTATGGTTAAATACTGGTGTGTGAGTGGAAGCTTGAAAATTATTAGCATACCTTCGCGACCTCTCTTTGAAGCTGGCATGAAACACAAGGCCTAAGTTACTGAGTTAAATACTTTGCTTTATACAGCGTGTTCTAAAAAGATTTTTGCACGTGCAGGACTTTAAACGAGTAAACAGTCATCAAATGTATGCCTAGGCACACAAAAATTGCGTAAATCCGGAACTGCGGATTGGCGCAATTTTTAAACTTTACTTTTCGGAAATTAATCACAGAGGTTCCTTGTGGGACACCCTGTATATTCAATCCAACTTTTTAGCTGTAAACGAATGTAAATAAAGCGTTTTTAAATTGTAAATTGTTTTAGTTGAACTGTGAAGTTAATTATTTTTTAAATATAATTTTTATTTATTACAAAACTTCAATTTGAATAAATTTTTAGTTGTTTTGTTCTAAATAAATTTTCTAAATGACATTTTGCTTAAAGATAAAAAATATTGTATTTTATTCGGTGCACGCATTTTTTTACACAAGGATTTTGTTTTCGGACAATTAAATTTTTGATCCATTAGTTCGATTATAAACCCTATTCGTTGAAAATCTGTAGAAATTTTAGGCTGGAAGTAGGAAATTTTTGTCTTGAATATTTCACCCACTTAAGGTTCATACATACAAGGTCATTGATTTTAAATAAAAAGAACGTAAAAACTATAGATTATATTTAAATATATTGAGTGTTTTGGAATTAGACGTTAATCCTTAAAGGGGTAAATCCTTAGATAATTAAAAAAGGTAAAAAAAACAAGTTACGTTTTTATAATATTTGTATTACAACTCCCAATATTTTTGTGAGATTTGGTACACTATGAATTTTTTTGGTGCACAACATTCCTTTTATTCTTTTAGCAACGTTAAAGCAAAATTTAAACTAGATATATTTTTTTCATTTCAGGTCCAGCTTATTGGGGCCTTATGAATCCACAGTGGAATATGTGTTCCAGAGGTAGAAGACAAAGTCCAGTAAATGTAGAACCTGATAAGTTACTTTTTGATCCTTACCTAAGACACATACACTTGGATAAGCACAAAGTAAGTAAATAAAAATAATAGTCCAGGAGCCCGTAAGCGGCAGACCTTTATTAATTTTAAAAGCAGAACGTTTCTCAGCTCATGCTTCCAATATCGGTATAGAAATAACAGACGGCTATAAACTTTTACTCATAGTGGCTTTGGAAATTGCCAGGTGCCAAAAGTAAATGAACGAATATTTGACTTTTGACATTTTGTAAAAGCTGAATTTTAGATATGTTTATTAAGTACCTATAAAAAGATATTTCCTTTGTCATCGGACAGTTTTGACAGTTTCAACCCGTAAGCAGACAAACATATTGAGGTGGCCCAATGGTCCCAGGAAGTTCAAAATTTATTTATCTTATTTAACAAAATATGACAAAAACTCTTTTATAAGAGTTGTTGGGTTTGAGAGTGTTCTAAAAAAGGATGCTGTGAGGTTCGTATTTCTTTTATTGTTTTTTGAAATACTTTGTATACATTTAAATATTTTTAGGACATATCTATTTAAAAACTCTATAATACTGATATAAGACTTTTTGTGATATCTTGTTAAATACCAGAAATATTAGATTTCCTTGGACCATAAGGCCACCTCAAACTGTTTATCTACCGAGGGATTGGGACTGTCAAAACGGTCTGCGGACTAAGAAAATATCTTCTACTACGAACAAGTAACGTCTTTGTATGCGGTAACGTATCTAAAATTTAGTTTTTACAAAATGACAAAAGTAAAGTTTAATTTAATTAACTTTTGGTACCATCGCTACTACCTATGTTCAGTGCATGCATGCACTAACAAAATTTCAGCTTTTACAAAATAACGCAGGTCTGTCATTTAAGGGCTCTTACTTTATAATTTTTGTAATTAAGTGCATAGGGTTTTACAATCAATGCCAAGTGTAGAAATTTCATACGTAAAAAAGTTGCACTTTATGCATGTGTTACTATATTTTTCTCACATCCGTATAAATTTTAAAATGTCAATATCTGAGTCATCCAAAATCGTTATTATTAATAACTAGCTATGATTCCCGGCTTCGCTTGGGAGTTGATATGAGACCCAAATAACCGTTGTTCTGAATAAAGTTCAAATACTCGATAACAGATGGCGCCACTACACTTAATTTCCAAGTTGAAGGGTTGGAAGAGTCCTTATATTTTTAAAAATACGCCCTTTAGGGTAAAACGGGAACTTTCTTGTTCGAGGGGGATAAAGGGCTATCACACTATATAAGTCCCTTTATCGTATCGGGACTCCTTTTCAAGTTTTATCGGCTTGCACATTTTATCAAGTGAGTTTTATTATATATTAATAATTATAATTAAAAGTCGACTCGCATACCGGTGTCACAATAAATTTTTTAAACTTTTTAGGATGACGAAAAATTCATATTTTTATTATTTCCTCTTTGAAAATTGGCCAAATCATAGAGTAAAATGTTTAATGTAAGATAATAATCTAGAAAAACAAAATATTTTATTTTACTGTTGCTTTAGGTGTGACAAATTATTCAGATTACCTCAATTTATTAGGCACTGGCTAAACGATTGCCGGGGTTTTGCTCAATTTTACGTATCTGAATATTTACGCATAAAAACCGCCGAAAATTATAATTATTTTGTTATTACCGGCGGTTTCTATTTATTTTAAAATTAGAAGCCGCCGTCCGGTGGCTGGTTTGCTTATAGAAACTATTGAAAACCGCCAAATAATAGTTAAAGGTAACCTAGCCTTAATAATTATTTGTTTTATTGTTTAATAATATTTTCATTATTGATTTACAAACAAAAATTAAACTAGGAGACACTTTTGACACCTACGAAGATTTTGTCAAAGCTTTTTATAGCTTAAAAAATATATACTATATAAATCACTAGAGAAGACGATTACGTCATACCATGAATTCTACTGAACTAATCAATGGACGTATGCCTCTAATAAGGTCACAATGTAATGACCGCCCACATGACAGTTGTCCAAATTTAGGTTGGAACACTACTCATTAAAGACAAAAGATAACCCTTTTTTTGTTAGTTTAAATACTGTTAGAAAAGTAAGTTCTTTCCAAAATTATACAGAATTAAGGAAGTTGTTAGAAATGATAAAAGGTTATTAGCTCCACAATTACAGACAAATAATTTTTAAAAGGGAACTTAATCACTATAAAAATTTCAAAAGAAATGTTACGAACCAAAAAAAAACAATAAAAATTTAAATATTTTTGCTAAAGTTTTGTACAATTTTATTATCCCTTAATCACTCTCAGATGCCTCTCGGACGCTGCGCATTATGTCATCAATTTTCAGAATGAAAATGTTTACTTTTTTATTTAAAGGCTAACCCAGTAAGTAGAAATTATTTTTATTTATTCCATTTAAATTTTTTTACAAATAGTTGGTATTTGCAAAAAAAAAACGGGTTTTTGTTTGTCATAAAAACACATTTTATAGGAAAGTAAAAATAATATAATTGTACACATGTATAAGTAAAAGTAACATTTATTTCTTTAAACTAAACATAAATTATTACAAAAAGTACTTACAAAAAATAAAAGAATCATCGACATTAAAAAAAAATACAACCCCTTACAATACATTTTTTAAGACACGCAGTACGAAATTTTTGCTGTAAAAAGCGTAGACAGTTTTTTACTTTGATGGATAAGTTTTTTTGTTTTGGTTAATCGTCAAATGTAATTTTCCTAAATGATTTTAGGGTCAAACCTCACAAAAACTTGATCTGGTTCGGTAATATACATCTGAATTTTTTGCTCTTATGAGAAGAAGTGGGGTAAATAAAGTCAGTGAAGGACACACAACTAAAATATTTTGACTCTGAAGCTCTACCACTTTTGTTTATACCAAAAGTTATTGTCAACTTCCTTTTTAAAATGAAATACTTCATTTAAAATTTATTATTTAGATTCTCCATAAAATTCGAAACAAAATTTATACATAGTGTTTTATACCTAACTCCAACCTATTGACCTATTTTAAATTATATGTCAAAAATTATGTTTGTAAGACATTACATGACCATCAATTTTGTTCTTTAGAAAAGCCTTTAATATTTTTTAGGGTTGGATTTCTCGTTAAGAAAAAACTTCTTTAGTAGGCTGTATTGATATTTTAACAATTAATAAATATAGACTGGTCAAAAATAATTGTTAAAAATTATAACGACCAAAAATTTAGGAGTCAATTTTTTTAAATAAAAACCGTCATCTTTTTTTACCCCTTACTTTTAAGCATTAAAAATAAGGGTAAGATTTTATAAGTATATCTATTTTAAAAATTTATAGTTTTTGGAATTTTAGCAATATTAATCTATACTAACAATACTTACGGGTAGGTACGCTGTATGACGCCGCATTTTGTGGTCAGGGCCAACCAGAAGTCAATCTAAGTCGTACTTAAAAGTATTGTTAGAATGGATTAATATATTTAATTGTTAATATTTCAAAAACTGTAAGTTTTGGAATTGAAATTATTATACAAACCAACCCTTATTTTTAATGCTTAATAGGATAAGGTAAAAAGATGGGGATTCTATTTAAAAAATTGACTGCTAACGTTTTTGTCGCTATAATTTTTAAAGAATTTCTTTGACCACTACAAGGCTTAAGAAAAATCCAATACCAACCAATAATAAAGGCTTTGGTTTAGAAAAATTAATGGTTATGTAATAGCTTGCAAACGTCTTTTTTAACATAAAATTTAAAATAGATTAAAAATGGCTGAACTAAAGTATAGAAGTGTTAGCTGTCAAAATATTTTAGTCGTTTGTCCTTCATTAATTTTATAATGTTTCCAAAACTTTAAAACTTTCCAAAGCCTACTTTTCGAGATACCCTGTAGATTTATTTTTAAAGTAAACCTAAACCGATAAAAGAGCAATCAGACTTATTATTTATTGTCTTGCCTCTAATTTTTTTTTATAGTCATTTATCAAAAAATAATGCCAAAGACAAGCAGTAAAATATTTATACTTTTTAAATTTTGGCATTTGGGATCGGTTGAAGTAGAAAAAGATTAATGTGCCAGCAACGATTCTTTTAAGTAAAATTTATTCTATCGAAGTTGGATTAGCAATTTTAATGTATTCTTTTGTTTTAATTTACGAATTATATAACAAAAAAATATTTTCTTTATACAGGGTCAAAAATTGTTTACTTCTCAAGATACAAAGTATAAAAATACTTCTGGTTTTTCTCCAGAAAAACAGATATTTAATAAATATTTAAAAAAAATAAAACTTTTTATATATTATAAAGAACTATAAGTGCTGCCCTTGCATATTATAATAAAAGTTAAGATTACTTTAAAGAAAATAAATTAATTTAATTATTAACAAATTATTATTTTTGTTTGGGTTATACAAAAATTTTAATTACTATATAAAGATGGTTGCAATCCGTGAAAATTGGGTCAAGGGCTTCTGGTCAAAATTATTTCCTTATAATTCAATTAAATAAGTTTTTAAAGAGGCTGCCAGACGTGAACTGAGCCCCTGGTTGCATCTGAAAAATATGGTAAACTTTATACCAAACATTATTGTTGATCCGACTATAAATGTCAATGACATACTGATATTCTTAAAAATGCAGAACTTAACAAAGCTGGTAATAGTTTCAAAAAAAATAGGAGTCATTAAAATTTAATCTATGGAATGACTTCTTTTGACACGCTTATGACTAAGTTGGTAAAAGAACGACCAAAATAAAGAAAAAAATTAACTGGCATCTGGTAAAATGAGAGATTTACTTAATATATTTGTTTTGTTTATCAAACTTAAGCTAAGCAGCTGCTGATAATAAATAAACTTTACTGTTCTACTCTTATAATTGTTAACGCTTTACACAGTAATTAAATTATTATTTTTTCTTTTAACCAGAAAAATTATATTTATGTATTTTGTAACGTTAATTTTCCGCGGTAACGAAAAACTATCGTTCTTAATAGATGCTATTTATTTGGGTACACGCCAATTCAGAATTAAAAACCAAAAAGCCAAAAAAAAATTAAATCAACCATTACTAGGTAACATTTTTATGAAAAATTTGAAAACAAATTTTGTAGAAAATTATCACTATAAACCTTTAGTTTGGTGGAGATATATAGATGACATTTTTTCTATTTATCAACATGATGAGCACTGTTTAAATAATTTTTTAACACACATCAACTCACAAGAACCAACTATTAAATTTACACTAGAAAAAAAACAACTCACAACTACCTTTTACTGACATTCTAATAAAAAAAAGACTTAAACAATATTGAAATAAAAATTTACAGAAAACCTACACATAAAAACAGATACTTCAATTCTAACTCAAATCACCCAACTATGGTCAAAAAGGGAGTTGTAAAAGTCTATTTGATAGAATTAAAATAATTTGTTCTAATCAAAATATAAACACTGAAAAATATTTTTTTTTGAATATTTTAATTTAAAATAATTATCCTCTTGATTTTATAAACAAATGTTTCCTTGAATTTAATAATCAAAACCAAACACAAAATTAAAATAGACCTATTACAAATTAATTTTTACCATTCATTTCCGGCTTATCAAATAAAATTCAACGAATAGCAAATAAATTTAATATTAGCACAATCTTTAAAACCCAAAACACTATTACTATATGATCTCAGTTAACAAAAACAAAACCAAATAACATAAATAAAAGTAAAAAAATGTTATTTATAAAATACTATGCGAATGTGATAAATTTTATATAGGTGAAACTTGTAGACCATTAGCTAAACGCATAAAAGAACACAAAGCATACATTAAAAACACAGAATATCACAATCTAAAATTTGCCAACATGCATTTAAAAACAATTACAGAATAAACTGGAATACTTTAAGTATTTTAGCAAAGGAAACTTGTTCTAAAAATTGCAAAATTAAAGAAAGTGCGTAAATATTTTTAAATAAAGATTGTAGCATCAATATTGGTTAATTTAAATAACACATGGTTATCTTTGCTAGATACTTAAGTATCTTAAGAAAAACCAAAAATAAACTAGCTCTTTACCTATTTTGTATTATAAACAATAAATACACCAGCAACCAGTTATGTAAGTCACTATGACACTATAACCAAACAAACATATTTGACATTTAATGTCTAACGACTTTCAGAATCTCCTAAACATAAAGCTCAAATTTTATAATTTTAAAACCTAAATAATAGTTATTTGTTTAAATTTTTATTTTTATTTAATTTTATCTAGTTAAATAATTAATTGATTTTATTTTGAATAAAGTACAAAATTGCAAAAATACCATAAGTGTTTTTCGTATTTTTTTGTCTCCTGGGGTACTCTGGAGCAAATTATAGTGGCCATTTTTTAATATAATCAAAGAATTTGTTTTTACGTCATGCCTGTCAGATGGTAAAAATATAATGTTGTTTAAAAAGTTTTATAAGTAAAGTTGTAACCACCATATCTATTCCAATAAAACTGGAATAGCTACTGGCAATTTACAAATGCACTATAATTTAGTTACTTTTATTTAAATATATTGGGAACGTCTTAGTGAATCCAGCTACCAAGCACAAAGCACCGAGATATAGTTAAATAATTAATTGATTTTATTTTAAATAAAGTACAAAATTGCAATAAAAATATAAATTTAAATAAACACAAAAATACACACATAAAACGAATTAAAAAAATATTCACGTGACAATATTGCCGATAGTTTTTTTATCCCCAGTTAAAATTAAAATTACTAAGTGCAAACATACCCTTCTGTTTTAAACGGTTTTATTTAGCTTGACCAGTTTTTTATTTTATTTGTTTTCTTAAATCAAATTTAGTAATTGGACTTTTAACCCCTTTGCGACGCCAGATTAAGCTAAAATTTGTTACACTCTCTTAATCTTAATAAGAACAACATTTTTTATAATTGAAAATATGTAAGTAACGAAACTTACGCAACTATCGATAAGTTTAGTGGAAGTCTGATCCCACAGCCCTAAGTTAAGGCGATGGACCCAAAACATGGTCAGTCCTTTCAAATTCGCAGGTCGCACGTGGCCCCATGACGGGTCGAATCGTGAATTCCTTTGATCTCTGAACCAAAAACACCATGGAGGACTGGGAAGCTAAAACAATGGTAATTACCATATTTTTATAAACTAATTAAATTAATTTTTTTACCAATAAATTGACCAAGTAATTTTTTTTCGCAAAAAACGCATATGCGACCAAAAAAAATTGGGTAATCAAATTTTTCCTATAATAAATGGGGATTATAAAAATGGTTTATATTTTACCAAAAAGCAGTGACGTATATCGAAAATATTTCGTCCATGTTTCTGTACGGACGCCACTGGTAAAACAATACAAAAAAATCCTGCATCAAAAAATGGCTATTGATACTCGGAGGGTGAGTGCTAAATTTCATACACATATCTAGGAAGTTATTAAAGGTACGATAAAGAAACGATTTTTTCTTAACGCCCTGTAGCTTAAAAGTTTGGGGGCTTAGGGCATGGCTTTTTTTCTTAAAATCACTAAAAGATTAACAAGCCTAAGGATCAGCACCTTATTCTATAACACCGTGTTTAACTACATAATATATACACGGTTTGATTAATAGATTAAAACAAAACTAATTTTGATGTTAACAAACAAAAAACAAACTAGAATAAGCTAATTTAGATTTTGACAAATGAAGTTGTAGAAAAACATGAATAATATACACGAAGAATTTAGTATTATTTCCGCCACACTACACCCATGCTCCGGCATTGTTATTCAAAGTCATTTTCGTCTCACGCAAAAAATTCAATTATTAAAAAACAGTTAATGTTATCATTCAATCTTTTGCCTGCGGAGTTTTTAAGCAGTCATTTGTCAAAAGGGTGTATGCTGAAAGCGAGTGCCATGATATTGTTTTCTTTTTAAGCTCCTTTATGTTTACGGTCAAAAACCGGTAGAATTTTAAAAGATTAATACCCAACTAGGGTTGCTGCCGGGAAATAAGTGTTTACCAAATGATCCAAAGGTCAGCGTTTTTCTTTTTTGGGGTTTTTCCATTACGAGTTTAATTACACAGGGTCATAAAAACCACATATTTTGGCGCTGTGCTAAAAATATATAAATTGCATAGTTATTCTTTTTTATTGTATATTTGACAGATTGATAGTCTAAACAAAAAAAAGTCCCGAGAAAGAGAGCCGAATATTCAGTTTATGACAAAAATAAACCTACAGATAATACTTTTTTGGATTTCCATTGTCTAATTTACGTTTCGGATGTGTCTATCTACAACCATTTTGTAATGATAACTAAACTACTTCTACGAAACTGCAACTTATATATACTAGGTTCACCGAAGCTTGACCGGTTTTTGACGGTTCAGCAACGGCTGCTAGGTAATGGGTATATCATATTTCTTTATATATCCTTTTTTCTATCTTCGTAAATAATTTTGACTTCCGACCACTGTATGTGGTGATGTTTTGACCAAGCATGTTCGGCCACTCCCGATCTCGACGTTTCACCTATTACCGTATGTTTTTTATGTGCTCTTATTCTAAATTTTAGTGGTCTACGTATACTTTACCACATTTATAAGAAATATGTATCTACTAGATTATGGGTTTTATTTAGAAAGTCTTAATTGATTAGTGATATCTGCATTGTTAAATAAAATATTTGTTTTTGTTTAAATTTGGAATCTTAATAAAGTTGGCATGCTCATTTCAATGCAATCAAAATAAAAAGGGCATTTCTTTTTAAACACAAAAAACATTACATGTAGCATAAAACTAAAAAATCTGACAACACTGATGATCTAAAGATACTGTTTAATTTGCCTTTTCCGAAAACCATTAAATTCCAAAAGTTTTAAACGCAGGTTAAGTAATTTTAGAGATATTTGAAGTCCTTTGTAGATTTAACCTAAAATGTGGTGTCCTATCTAGAATCGAGTAGCACAAAACTGGAAAATTAGCAACGGTACTGGTGTCACTGTTAAAATCTTGTAGATGTAGAATTGTTACGTTGTTTCTCCGCTAACCAGCTGCTTCAGCTTCACAACTTCTCCTCCTAGACCGCGGTAACGTAACAATGTGCTTCCAGTAACTCAAGTCGGCGTGGGGAGGTTCGTTAAAAAAACTAACTCCGGATACCTAGGGCGCCACTAACTTAACAATAACAACCGCAAACCTAAGTTAGAAGGTCCTCAGATGTCCCTGAAAGTCTAAGAAGGAATAGCCTTGTGAAGTAAGGAAAACCACAAAATTGAAGCAAGCTCTAAATTTATTTAAAATAGTTTTGTTCTTTTCTTTGTGCTTGTCTTATATTATTAAAAAAAATTATATTAAAAACAGTTAATCAATTATTAAATTTTTAATTTAATTAATTATGAATTATTAAATATTAAAATCAGTTAATCAAGAATTAGACTAGAAAATTATTATTACTATTTAGTCAACAGGACAATAATGTCACCATGCTTTTAAATTATAAAACAGATAAATAAACCTGTTAAGCAGTTTTAAAAAAAATGTGGTAACATAAAATTAAATAATTAAAAAAAAACTTAAAAGTAAAAAAAAAGATATAAACGTTTATGGAACCCCCTTCTTACCCAACGTGTACACGCAGAGCTCACAACTGGGAAGTAAATAATTGTACGCTTATATAGCCAATAAACTAGCCGTTAACAAGTACCGCTGCGCAACCAAATCGTTAAATAATCAATAAAACAATGTAAATAAGGTAATGATATTTAAAAAAAAATCAATGATAATAAAAAAGGGTACTAAGGGGACAGGGTGCTTATAAAAGTAGAATGAGTAATGTTTTAATCACGATTTAAAAGAAAATTAATAAAAGGAATATTGATTACAGAAGATTAATTCACACCCAAGTCCCTTATTACCATGGTTCGATCTTACTTGAGAAAATTATTTTATCTAGGTTCTATGTAAACACAGCAGGTTGGTACTTCCTTCTTTCTA
This sequence comes from Listronotus bonariensis, assembly GCA_014170235.1. Lineage (NCBI taxonomy): Eukaryota > Metazoa > Arthropoda > Insecta > Coleoptera > Curculionidae > Listronotus > Listronotus bonariensis. The sequence goes on along the minus strand of JACEGR010006506.1, from coordinate 42,212 downwards.
ATGGCTATTGGTCAAGGTGGTGAAATCACACTCCAACGGAAAACGGTTGGGAACAACCAGGGAAATGAACCATAAACTTCAATCAACTTTTCACATTAACCAGAAAAGTTTTCTAAGGTCCTGGATACTCCAAGGATCCAAAAGTTTAACGGGTAACAAAAAAACCCTAAAGAAAAACCATTCTTTAGTTTAAAATCACAAAAGCTTTATTACACGAGGACTGGCTAACTTGTATTACTATTAATGATATTCGGCTAGACCAAAAATTACAGTTTTACTTTACTAGACTTATAAGAATATTAAAAAGAACTTTACGATGTATACTGCTAAAACCGTTTATAAAAGTATCAAAATGCCAAACTGACCAGGCATTTTATCCGGGTTATAAGTATTCGATATAGTTTATTATAGGTATCTTATCTCTTTTTAAGGAAACACTAAATCTGACTAATAAAAACTGATTTATTTATTCAAACATATACATATTAAAGCGAAAGATAGTATGCAGCTCGGAGAATAATTAGGTCTATATGTTTGAAAGTATGTTGGCTTAAAAAAAACAGTATTTTGCTCTTTAAAATATAAGTAAGTACCGTACTAAATAATAAAAACGTATAATTTAATTTAAACAAAGAAAAGTTAGCCATAACCTCACTATTAAAGCATGTGCACTGAACTCAAAAAAATTATAAAAAGATATGTATAAAATCATCTCCTTACCTAGGTGTCCAGGGTTTTTAAGAAATTAATGGTGTTAAACAAGAAATGCCCCCTTCTTCCAACAAGCTCAAAAAAACCATACAGTAGTGCCCCAAATCCAATCAATGGCACGTGTTTCTGAATCCAAACAAATTTCTATCTAGACCATTTAGAAATTGTCAAAACCAATCCAAGATTCAGAAATACTTTATAGCGTTTATCTTCCATATAATCCCTTTAAAGGGTTGGTATAAAACCAAGAATTTAAATTGGAGAGAATAAACTTTACACTACACTTTCTTAAAGAGTTGAAAGTAAAAGAGGGCTTTCTTAGAGATGAATTCAGTTTTATTGCCGAAATGTATTTTTTTTCCTCAAACCTACCAAACTTTTAAGGCCCGCCCACATAATCAGGATGCCTGCGAGATGGCAACCTCCATGCGACAATATTAGTATTTATTTGGGGAGAAAAATGAAAAACCAACAACAAGACTACTAAACATGGCATCCCGTACACACTGTAATCAAAACAACATCCCTCATTAACCAAACTTGGCCATAAAACAATGAACATTCAAATTTCATATGACAATATTGTCGTAATAACGCAAGTTACCAAATCTGGCGTGAACTAACCCGAAATTGTTCGTCCTTCGTGTGTTAGACTGAAACGACCTCACATGCCAAAAGGAAAGAAAGAGATGACATGTGACCTGACAACTCCGATCACAATTACGAACGGGATCTGGCTAAACGCCAGTGAGAAGAACACGCCATCTGTGAACGAAAATAAGAAATGATCAGCTGATGACAGGTTAGTCGGCCGTATAAACAAAAACGGACCTTTTAAAGCATTAATTAAACAAAGTACCATTTAAAATGTCCAAAAAAGGGAATCAATGGATAAAATATGAATGAACAACACGCCTGATATGCCCACAGTTTGTAAAAGTATAACCTGCAAGTATATACTTCTGTTTTAAGTTAGTTTTTCTCCAGAGTGCTTATTGAATTTTAGTCTGGAGTCCCCAAAATACGAGAACTAGAGGGCAAACCAAGTCTTTTCAGGTGTAGAAACAATAAAAGTTTGTATAGCCAAGCCACACGGCCTGAATATTCCAGGTATTCGAAAATTACCATGCATATAATTTGTAACCGAAGTAAGTACTAGTAAAACACATGTTACATTAATGGATTGAAAATTTAATGTAACATTTCCCCTTTTTCCTGAAAAAATTGACCACCATTGGCCAATTTACAAACCTACCTTTTCCGGCGAACCAAAAAGAAAAGCAGAAAAAAAAGAAAGTTAGAATGGCTCTCAAATTATTAGACAATTTTTCTTAAACCCTGAAACCTAGCCTCACTACGTACTGCTTGTACCTCTACTAACACTATATGCCACAAGGATTACATGATAGATAATGGTCAAAACAGATATAACCAGTTTCTGTCAGAGCCAAGAACGACTTACGAATCTTTCTGATTTTCCCAATGATCTGAAATGATCACCTTCAGCAAGACTACCTACAAGACAATACAAGGCTTAATCAACTCAGACTTTATACATAAACATATCTATTATTAACGCTATTAATCAAATAAAAGAAAATAAAAGTATTTCAGAGAATATCCCGTGAGCAAAACCTCCCCGGAGACCCCAGAAGGATTGAAGTCGCCCCTCCGGATCGTCAGGATGGTGGATAGTCCTAAGCAAAAGATTGGTGCGATGTTAAACGGAGCTAAACTAAAATTGCGTTGACATCCAACCAGCGTGGAGCAACCTCGTGTTTTAGTATCACCCTGACAGAACCACAGAGACACCTCCAAAGCTCCCAAAGAAACCGGAAATGCTCTCCCACGGGGTATCACCCGAAAGGTGGAAGGAAAAAGAAAAAAAACTTTATAAACAAAATAAGCCAAAAGTCCACCAACAATTGGGAGTGAATTATAGTATTCACTCGCACTGAAACATGCATAGCATGGGTAATAAGCCAAAAAAACAAAAATCATTAGAGGGTACCCCGAATGGGGTGTTGCCGACGATCTGCCGCAATCTACTAGGCCGAAGAAGACCGAGTCCCAACGCAGTAGCATGACCCAGCTAGAGTAACGCCACATTAGGGTCGCTACACCAAATCATACCCCCGACGTGTGACCACTTTTTCGGTCTGCTCTCCGAGATATCATGAGATATCCCGGGGAGCGTCAAAAGCGACATCCGAAGGACACACCACACTAAGCCCTTTTAAACAAAAATCAAGAAATTTCAAACCAACCACAAATTTGTGGCAATAAGAAGAAGTCCTATATACGATCTCAATACTAAATATCTATGGCAAGTGCATAACAAAATCAAATTCAACTACCAAACTGAGCCCAACAGGAACAACGACAGAAATATCCATATCCAAATAATGTACCAGCCGATGCAACCAACCAAGAGGATTAATTAAAAATTAACCTCCAAAGTCTTCTAGATCTAATAGAATGACAAAACTTTAAGATAGCACTTAGTGGATTTATACCACAACCTAGTCCTCGGTGCAAAGCTATTCTTTCCACCAATGAAGAATACTCCCCTAACATGTTTCGCGCCAAGTTAGAGGCCCACACCTCATTGATCGCCCACCCTGCAGGGCGTTGTAACTCGAAAAATTACAACGACTGGTCTTCAACACACGGCGGTTCTCGCAAATCCTTGATATGCCAAATTCCTTTGGAATTTCCATCTTTGTCCTGCAATTCATATGTCCACGGCGACACTCTCTTTTTGATACTAAACGGTCCAACATACTCAGGAGCCAACTTCTTGGAAAAATATTTGGCGGCGTCCGATAACACATAGTTCTTCTTGTAAACTAATCTGGTTTGGAAGATATTCAACATGCCGGCAACGTAGATTGTATCTATCGGCACTCTTTTTGCCTGCAGCCTCCAGCCGAGTCTTGACATCAACAAATACCTTCTTCATAAGCTCAGACCGGATCTGAGGGTTCTTTCCAATTTTACACTCCACGCCTGGAATTTCCTTCTTAATATAATCCTTCCCAGATAGTATCATGTCCCGACCAAATATTACAAAATAGGGGCTGAGCTTCATGGTCTCGTGAGTGGACGTTCTTAAAGCACAAGCAACTTGATCAATGTTTACATCCCAGTCTCGGTGGTTGTCCGAGACATAAATACTTAACATAGTCTTCAAAGTTCTATTCACCCGTTCTGTTGGATTAGCCCGAGGATGGTAGTTTGCGTTGAATCTAATCTTACAATTGTATTTATCGGCAAGTCGAAGAAACGGTCGGCCTCGGAACTGTGGTCCATTGTCACACAGGATGGTACGTGGAACACCAAACATTAGGAAAACAGTACTTTCTATGCGCTGAGCAATTGTCTCTGATGTTGCTTTCCGAAGTGGAATTACGAAGTTGAACTTGCTCAAATAATCAGTCACTACAAGGATAAATGTGTTACCCTTCTTTGATCTTGGTAAAGGGCCTAATAGGTCTGTAGAAATAACTTCCCATGGTTCGTTTGGTTTTGGGTTGGATACCATTTTATCCTTTGGAAGTCCCTGAGGTTTCTTATGCATGATACAGGTCTCACATTGACTGACATAACGAGCCACATCATATCTCATTTTGGGCCAATAAAACCTCTCAGCAAGTCTATTAAATGTCTTGTAGACCCCCATGTGACCAGATGTTGGTGGTTCATGAGCGGACGCCATTAACTCACGCCTTCTTTCCTTGGGTACTACTTCCTTCCAGTTATCCGATTCCGGTCTAAGAAGTGGATAATCGCCTTTCACAAATTTCCATAATTTGCCACTTCCCTCACGCCAAGCAGGAAATTTCAACGGTTTAGATCGTACTCTGCCAAGCATCAGCTTATACCACTTATCCAAGACATCAGGCACAACAGTATCTAAGGTGTCAAGTTTAGGGACTGCACGGGACAGCATATCCGGCACAACATGTTCTTTGCCTTTCCTGTGAATAATCTTAAAGTCGTACTGCTGGAGTTGTACTTGCCATCTAGCCAATCGACCAGTAGGTTGCTTCATGTTCTGCAGCCATACTAGGGAATAGTGATCCGTTATAACAGAAAAAGGTACCAGATCTAGGTAAGGTCGCAATTTATTTACAGACCAGAGAACCGCAAGACATTCCCTCTCAGTTGTTGAAAAGTTTTGCTCCTGCTTCGTTAAACTACGACTTAAATAGCAAACAACTCTCTCGGTTCCATCTGGATGGGGTTGAGTAAGGACGGCGCCTATACCATAGCCTGAACTGTCACATTGTACCACGAAAGGTAAAGAGTAGTCCGGACACGAAAGTACTGGGGATTGAACTAAACATTCTCTAATCTTCCTAAAAGACAATTCACATTCTTCGGTCCACTCAAACTTCTTAGATTTTCTTAACAAGCTAGTTATCGGTGCAATGACAGTCGAGAAATCTTTTATAAAACGACGATACCAGGAAAACGTTCCCACAATTCTTCTGACCTCCGTCACATTTCGAGGTGCTTGAATCTCCAACATTGCCCTGACTTTATCTGGATCTGTATGTAATCCGTTCTTGTCCACGACGTAGCCCAAATATTTCATCTGAGGTTTGCAAAACTGGCACTTCTCTCGACTAACTGTAAGGTTAGCATCACGCAGCCTCCTAAAAACTTCCTCCAACACTTTTAAATGGGTCTCAAAATCAGGTGTTGCAATAACAATATCGTCCAAGTACACGAAGACATAGGGTTCTAGATCGGCTCCCAAGACATTATCAATAAGACGTTGCCAAGTAGCTGGGGCATTATGTAAACCAAAAGGTAATCGATTAAACTGGAAAAGGCCTCTATTTGGTACTGTGAACGCAGTATATGGTTTAGAAGATTCTGCCATAGGTATTTGCCAATATGCTGATTTGATGTCCAAGCTGGTAAGATATTTTCCAAACTTAAGTTTGTCTAAAGTGTCACAAATCTGCGGCAATGGATAACTATCACGTTCACTGACGGAATTTAATTTTCTAAAATCGATGCATAATCTCAGCGAACCATCTTTCTTCTTCGCCATTACAATAGGGGATGACCAAGGGCTCTTCGAAGGCTCAATAACTCCAAGTTTTAACATTTCATCCAGCTCCTTGTCTATGTGTTGTTGCATAACAGGTGAAACACGATAATAACGTTGTTTGATTGGTCTTGACTTGGTAACGATGACATGTTCTGCCTTATTTGTACATCCTAGTTCGTCTCCCATAAGCTCGAAATTCCGTTCAACCACTTTCCTAAGTTCTTCCTGCTGTTCAGATGTTAACACATTGTCTGGTGACATATCGATAGAAGCAATTTCGGGAAGGTTAGAAAAACACCATTCATCTTGCCTAAGATCAGGTACGATACCCATAGAACGCCAAAAGTCTGCTCCCAAAATCAAAGTGTGCGGTAGGTCTGGAATAATAATGGTCTTGATGATCCGAACTCTGTCTTTAACTCTCATTGGAACTTCACATACTCCAATGCTTTGACAACGATTTCCATTTGCCACCTTGCATAACGGAGTCTCATTCGTATTTAATTTCAACGATAAAGTTTTCAGCAATTGCCAGCCAGAACCTCCGATAATAGTTCGCGATGCCCCGGAATCCAGAAGTCCAAGAACTTCTTTGCCCAAAATATTTACTCTAAGATACGGCCGCTCATCATTCTGCGCATGCTCCAGCACATAATCGAGGATCGGTCGAATCATTAAGTTTTCTGCGCTCTCTACACAAGGGCGATTGTCTAGGAGCGCCGCTCGGCGTTTCCCGACTTCGAACGACAATTAGGGCATGTCTTTGATGTTACACCCTCCTTCTTGCATCTAAAACAGTACTTGGGTCTTGGCAAAGCACATCCAATAGCACGGTGACCAGGCTTCTTGCACCTAAAGCAAATAATTTCTTCTTCCTTTACTTCACGTCTGGAATCACTCAGTCCAATCGTAGAAACTTCTTCCTCCACATATGCCAAATCAGGTTCTAAAACCACTCCACGTCTTGATGGTTGTGCGTAACTCTCCACGGCTTCACGTCGTTCTTCGAGACGTCTACCCAACGTCCTAAGTTGTGCAATCGATGAAATATCCACCAGGGCTAACTGAGTCTGATAAAATGGAGCCAAATTCTTTAGCAAGATCTTAAGCTTCGCCTCTTCTGAAATAGGGCATGTCAGTCTTTTGAAATAACCCTGCATAATTGCTAGGTAGATACCAATGCTCTCGCCTGCGCCTTGAGTTCGACGACGGATTTCTTCAAAAAGTTTTTCATTATAGTCGCACGGCTGGAACTCCTCGCGTAGAAGATCGATAAACTCGTCCCATGTGGTTACTTCACCTCGATAGGCTAAATAGAATTGATAGGCTTTACCGCTGAACAGGTCGATACCACATTCCAATAAAACGTCCTTGGAGACATGTCTCGCTACACGAAGTTCTTCACATCTTTCCAAAAATGCGCTTAGGGAAAGTCCTTTCTTGTCTCCCGAAAAGTTAAGGTTCCACTTGCTAGGGTGAACTGAACGAGTAGTTGTACCTGTTGCCATAGAAGAATTAACAACTCTGGGCAAAGCTGCATGAAAACTTCCTTCATCACCTGATCCATCATCATCTGAAGATATGTGTGCAGTTCCAGATCCACCGGCTACTGACTCTAACATCGCTAATCCAGGAGGGATAGCCTGCCTTTCTTCGATTCCACTTGAAACATCATCCAATTTCCTTAGTAAGGTCAGTGTCCTGGCCATAAATTCTGATTTAATCTTCTGCTTCTCGCGATCGGATCCTGCATCCATGTAGTCTAGTCTATTCAATATGTGGGATAACTTGCTCTGGTATTTCTTGTAATCACCACTCTTCTTTGTACCAGAAAAAGCTTCGACAGCAGTAACTAGCTCTTTGATCTTCTTCTCTACAGCCTCCACATCTTCATCGAAAGTGAAGGGATATTCTGGATACTTAACGCTCTCTCCGTTCTTCTCCATCCGCATCGCCAATGTTAACTGATGCCTCATTTCATCGCAGTTACCCTGTGCGATTCCCCGAATAGCGAGTTCATAAGTGAGCTCATCCTGAGCCAATCTATTGGCATGAATCTTGCGTGACATGATGATGATAGGTTAATTAACCAACTAATCACAAACGACAAACACCGTCAAAAAAACCCAAGACTGATTTGTGATTCCCTATAACCCACCAATCACTGTCAAACCCTTAACCTCACTAAGCAATCACTTTCAAACCGCTAACCGAGATAGAGAAAAAAATAGACAGACAGGCGCAAAATCAATACAGAAAATGGACCGCAATTACAAAAATAAAATTTCAAGGGAATTGCAAAAATAAAAAAAAATAAACCAAATGCAAAGGTCAATAGTTATAGGAAAGTTGCCACTATTATTGTCCTGAACTCCAACTCAACTATGAAAACCTAAAAAAACAAAACCAAGGAAAAAAAAACACTATGTTTTTTTTTAGAAAACTCCAAAAATCAACTTTTTCTTTTAAAAACCACGTTGGGCGCCAAAATGTTACGTTGTTTCTCCGCTAACCAGCTGCTTCAGCTTCACAACTTCTCCTCCTAGACCGCGGTAACGTAACAATGTGCTTCCAGTAACTCAAGTCGGCGTGGGGAGGTTCGTTAAAAAAACTAACTCCGGATACCTAGGGCGCCACTAACTTAACAATAACAACCGCAAACCTAAGTTAGAAGGTCCTCAGATGTCCCTGAAAGTCTAAGAAGGAATAGCCTTGTGAAGTAAGGAAAACCACAAAATTGAAGCAAGCTCTAAATTTATTTAAAATAGTTTTGTTCTTTTCTTTGTGCTTGTCTTATATTATTTAAAAAAATTATATTAAAAACAGATAATCAATTATTAAATTTTTAATTTAATTAATTATGAATTATTAAATATTAAAATCAGTTAATCAAGAATTAGACTAGAAAATTATTATTACTATTTAGTCAACAGGACAATAATGTCACCAAGCTTTTAAATTATAAAACAGATAAATAAACCTGTTAAGCAGTTTTTAAAAAAATGTGGTAACATAAAATTAAATAATTAAAAAAAAAAACTTAAAAGTAAAAAAAAGATATAAACGTTTATGGAACCCCCTTCTTACCCAACGTGTACACGCAGAGCTCACAACTGGGAAGTAAATAATTGTACGCTTATATAGCCAATAAACTAGCCGTTAACAAGTACCGCTGCGCAACCAAATCGTTAAATAATCAATAAAACAATGTAAATAAGGTAATGATATTTAAAAAAAAATCAATGATAATAAAAAAGGGTACTAAGGGGACAGGGTGCTTATAAAAGTAGAATGAGTAATGTTTTAATCACGATTTAAAAGAAAATTAATAAAAGGAATATTGATTACAGAAGATTAATTCACACCCAAGTCCCTTATTACCATGGTTCGATCTTACTTGAGAAAATTATTTTATCTAGGTTCTATGTAAACACAGCAGGTTGGTACTTCCTTCTTTCTAATGGCTATTGGTCAAGGTGGTGAAATCACACTCCAACGGAAAACGGTTGGGAACAACCAGGGAAAAGAACCATAAACTTCAATCAACTTTTCACATTAACCAGAAAAGTTTTCTAAGGTCCTGATACTCCAAGGATCCAAAAGTTTAACGGGTAACAAAAAAACTCTAAAGAAAAACCATTCTTTAGTTTAAAATAACAAAAGCTTTATTACACGAGGACTGGCTAACTTGTATTACTATTAATGATATTCGGCTAGACCAAAAATTACAGTTTTACTTTACTAGACTTATAAGAATATTAAAAAGAACTTTACGATGTATACTGCTAAAACCGTTTATAAAAGTATCAAAATGCCAAACTGACCAGGCATTTTATCCGGGTTATAAGTATTCGATATAGTTTATTATAGGTATCTTATCTCTTTTTAAGGAAACACTAAATCTGACTAATAAAAACTGATTTATTTATTCAAACATATACATATTAAAGCGAAAGATAGTATGCAGCTCGGAGAATAATTAGGTCTATATGTTTGAAAGTATGTTGGCTTAAAAAAAACAGTATTTTGCTCTTTAAAATATAAGTAAGTACCGTACTAAATAATAAAAACGTATAATTTAATTTAAACAAAGAAAAGTTAGCCATAATCTCACTATTAAATCATGTGCACTGAACTCAAAAAAAATTATAAAAAGATATGTATAAAATCATCTCCTTACCTAGGTGTCCAGGGTTTTTAAGAAATTAATGGTGTTAAACAAGAAATGCCCCCTTCTTCCAACAAGCTCAAAAAACCATACAGTAGTGCCCCAAATCCAATCAATGGCACGTGTTTCTGAATCCAAACAAATTTCTATCTAGACCATTTAGAAATTGTCAAAACCAATCCAAGATTCAGAAATACTTTATAGCGTTTATCTTCCATATAATCCCTTTAAAGGGTTGGTATAAAACCAAGAATTTAAATTGGAGAGAATAAACTTTACACTACACTTTCTTAAAGAGTTAAAAGTAAAAGAGGGCTTTCTTAGAGATGAATTCAGTTTTATTGCCGAAATGTATTTTTTTTCCTCAAACCTACCAAACTTTTAAGGCCCGCCCACATAATCAGGATGCCTGCGAGATGGCAACCTCCATGCGACAATATTAGTATTTATTTGGGGAGAAAAATGAAAAACCAACAACAAGACTACTAAACATGGCATCCCGTACACACTGTAATCAAAACAACATCCCTCATTAACCAAACTTGGCCATAAAACAATGAACATTCAAATTTCATATGACAATATTGTCGTAATAACGCAAGTTACCAAATCTGGCGTGAACTAACCCGAAATTGTTCGTCCTTCGTGTGTTAGACTGAAACGACCTCACATGCCAAAAGGAAAGAAAGAGATGACATATGACCTGACAACTCCGATCACAATTACGAACGGGATCTGGCTAAACGCCAGTGAGAAAAACACGCCATCTGTGAACGAAAATAAGAAATGATCAGCTGATGACAGGTTAGTCGGCCGTATAAACAAAAACGGACCTTTTATTAATTATTAATTAAACAAAGTACCATTTAAAATGTCCAAAAAAAGGGAATCAATGGATAAAATATGAATGAACAACACGCCTGATATGCCCACAGTTTGTAAAAGTATAACCTGCAAGTATATACTTCTGTTTTAAGTTAGTTTTTCTCCAGAGTGCATATTGAATTTTAGTCTGGAGTCCCCAAAATACGAGAACTAGAGGGCAAACCAAGTCTTTTCAGGTGTAGAAACAATAAAAGTTTGTATAGCCAAGCCACACGGCCTGAATTCACAGGGAGACCAATCTTAAATAATGAGGTGTCGAGACAGGTATTCGAAAATTACCATGCATATAATTTGTAACCGAAGTAAGTACTAGTAAAACACATGTTACATTAATGGATTGAAAATTTAATGTAACAGAATCTAAAACCGTCATAAAATATAGGGTGTTCCATTTAAAAAAATATAACTTTGATACGTCACACTTTTTTAAGACACCCTGTATAGACTAAAATAATTTTATACTGTGGTCTTATCCGACCTTTATATGTTTCAGTATTTACTTTTTTAAAAACCCTATGGTTATCCAGCTACAGACCGTGTCGAATATGGTGGGCCACCCTGTATATATATATATATATCAGGGTGATTCACAGTCGATGGTAGGTTAGACGTTTATGGAAAACGGAACGTAGAATTTTTCTGAAAATTTAGCATCGTACATATTCTAACCTGTTCTATCGATCTAAAATATTTTCAGCATTGCGACGTTGCCGCTTCTATCAAAAAATCCTATAAACTTTATTTTTTTAAATGGAACACCCCCTATTATAACAAGTTTTTATATTCGCCTTTTAATTATAATACTTTTTTGTTAATATTATCCTATACCTATCTCTATTGGTTTTCGAGATAAAAATAATTTGTGTTAAATGTGGTCCAAAACATGGCCCTAATTAAACTTAAGTAAATTGGTGCTCTCAATTCATAAAAAGTTGAGATTTTGATGGTAGTTTAGACAGACACAGTGTATTTAATTTACACCGAGAAATCGACTCCATACCATACAGGGCGTTCTGAAATTATTATTATTTCCGTTATTCTTAAAAAGGCCAAAAGATCATTTTTTCAAATAAAACCCCTGTATATTACTCAATAAAATAAAAGAAGAGAAAGAACGCTTTAAGATAACATATCATGTTCCTATACCTAAATCATAAAGTTTCCTTAATAAAGCGGCTTTTTTGTAAAAAAATATTTTTAAAGAATTTAATTTTAAGTAATATATAGATTTTTGCTTTTTGGTAAATATATTTTTAGCTATTAGTTGTATTTTTTTTAAATTTTAATTATTATTTCTATTACCAATCCCAAAATAAATAGTTCTTTTCCAAATAGTCAATTTAACGCAACTCTCTGAAGAAGCCCATTAATAATATACGTTCACGATAAATAATAGTATATTATATACCTAGGGTAAGAAGTGAGCCGAGCATTTTTATAATGTTCAAGGTAAATAATTGCTTTCTTACCCGAGGTATTTATATAGAACTTTTTTACTGATAACATTAATTTCCTACTTCTAGTTGATAATAATTAAGTTAGCAAAAGTTTCTGTCAATATTTATAAAATTATGGAATTGTTTTCATTATTTACACAGGTGTCTTTTATTATCTATATTTAACAAGGGTGAGAAATATAATTATTCTATGGAGTAAATTAGAGCAATTTCTAAGATAAGCAGTAAAAAAAGCTAATAAACGTATTATCAGTAAGTTCATCAGTTGCTGGTAGCTGCTGCCTGTTTGTGTTTTACCAGACCCGAAAATTTGGTAATTTTGCAAATACATTTATGTGAATAATTCAAGATTTGCTTATTAGTAGTTTTTTAGCTTTGCAGGAGGGTTTGTCATTAGTCTTGTCGAAAATTTATCTTACATTTTTTCTGTAAAATTGAACGGGAGAGCCAATATTCAAACCCTTTAAATTTCCATGGGATGTCCTATGTCTCACTCGACGACGCACCACCCGGTATAAAATCGAGTGGCGTTATTTTGTTTAAGTTTTTCTATTTTCTTTTTTTAATTTTAACAATTTTTCTATTACCTGACGACCTTAATTACTAATTTCTTTTTCTTGTAAACGAATTAAATGAAATGCGCGAATGAAAGCAAAAATTACCCACACCACTCGCAAAAAGCAAAAACCCTGTCGTAGTAATGACTTTGCTCATTCTTATAAAGATTGTCCAAAGAGCTTTGCAAAAATACCACATTTGATATGTCTATCTTTATTAGTTTTGGATATATTACTTTTGTCCGACAGTCTCATAAGCTTGCTGCACTGTGGGCAAGCTTTTGTGTACTGCTAGTAGACAAAATGGCGCGATATGGCAAGGCGTTTTTATATAAAAACGAGTGGCGTTATTTTGTTTGAATTTTCTTACTTTTTCCTATTTATTTCTATCGATTTAACTATTACCTGCCGACCTAAATTACTTATTTCTTTTACTTGTAAACGAATTCAATTGCGTGCGCCAATGAAAGCAAAAATTACCCACACCACCCGCAAAAAGCAAAAACCCTGTCGTAGTAATGACTTTGATCATCCTTATAAAGATTGTCCAAAGAGCTTTACAAAAATATCACATTCGATATGTCTATCTTTATTAGTTTTGGATATATTACTTTTGTCCAACAGTCTCATAAGCTTGCTGCACTGTGGGCAAGCTTTTGTGCGCTGCTGGTAGACAAAATGGCGCGATATGCCAAGGCGTTTTTATATAAAAACAAGTGGCGTTATTTTGTTTGAATTTTCTTAATTTTTCCTATTTATTTCCAACGATTTAACTATTACCTGCCAACCTGAATTGCTAATTTGTTTTACTTGTAAACGAATTAAATTGCGTGTGCCAAAGAAAGCAAAAATTACCCACACCACCCGCAAAAAGCAAAAACCCTGTCGTAGTAATGACTTTAATCATTCTTATAAAGATTGTCCAAAGAGCTTTACAAAAATATCACATTTGATATGTATATCTTTATTAGTTTTGGATATGTTACTTTTGTCCGACAGTCTCATAAGCTTGCTGCACTGTGGGCAAGCTTTTGTGCGCTGCTAGTAGACAAAATGGCGCGATATGACAAGACGTTTTTATATAAAAACGAGTGGCGTTATTTTGTTTGAATTTTCTTAATTTTTCCTATTTATTTCCAACGATTTAACTATTACCTGCCGACCTACATTACTAATTTCTTTTACTTGTAAACGAATTAAATTGCGTGCGCCAATGAAAGCAAAAATTACCCACACCACCCGCAAAAAGCAAAAACCCTGTCGTAGTAATGACTTTGATCATTAGTGGCGACCCGCGAGTCCGTTTGTACACGGCCCTGATTCTGTACCACTGCGGCTCTCGTGATAGATGACCGCCGACATTTTTCAAGTTGCTCTCGCTAGCTGCTGCTGCTGTTCTCGTTTGTCGTCACGTCATCAAAAATTCAACGAGCAGTCTTGTAATTATGTGAGAAAACCAGGACCGGCTTTAAATTTTTTTAATTAATGGAGGCAAGAATACCGAAATAAAATGTTTATTGCAAAGAGTCACGATGCTAGGGAGGGGTTAGGGCATTTCCCTTAAATATTTCAAGTCCCTTCCAAAATAAGAAATATGAACATAAGTAAACCCTTTTAACAAGATACATTTTGTGTTATTGTACTGGCCTTAAGGCCTTTTTTGGGTTATAACTTAAAAATGTATAAAATTAAATGCTTTTGCTTTTGGAAAAACCAGATTTACGTTAAAAATATGTTTTTCTTGTACAGAGACCATACAGGGACCACAAAAACTATAAAATTGTAAAAATAATCAAAGGGAATACTACCTTTATTGTTAACTAGCCGACCCGTGCCCACTTCGTTGAGCGTTACTTATATTTTTCTCTGAACGGTTTGTTCATTCATAATAAAATACAGCCTATAGCATTCCTAAATACTGTAGCTGTCTGATTGTGTTTTTTTTATGATCGGTTCAGTATTTCCGAAAATGAGAGATTAAAGTTACGAACTTAACCACTAAAAATAAGTTTATTCGTTGCTTTTTTATTTTTATTTATTTATTTATATATATATATATATATATATATATATATATATATATATATATATATATATATATATATATATATAATAATACAGGATTACCAGAAAGGTAAGCTCAAACATGAGAGAGGTGATGGAGTAAGCCAAAATAATGTTAATACTTTATATTAAAAAAATTCTATCCCGCTTCGTTAGGGAGATATTGACCTTTAAAGTTGGTTAAAAAAGCTTATTTTAATTACAGTGTGTAGTAGGGTGGGCCGAAAAAGGCGAAAAAATTTTTTTTTCAAAATTCTTTGGGGGTAGTGAGGAAAACTTGTGTTGGGTAGAAAGTTGTTCAAGGAAGAAATATGAACGAAATTGGTCAATATTTAGCCGCGCCCCTGTGGCTCAAAAGGGTGCATTTAAAAAAAAATATGCCTTATATAAACGAATAGGTTATATAAATAAATGAATGCAATACATTTCCCCGGTAGTAAAAAATATCATTTTAGAATCATATTAAAGCTCCCAAAAAAAAGGAGCACTTTAATTTAATTTTTAACCGCGCCCCTACGCCTTTAAAAAACATGATTTATATAAAAAACGTATTTAATTCTAAAATAAATGTGCAGCTCTTCGCTTGAGTAAATATTTAAAAGAATATTAAATGTGAATATAAATGCGTATTTTAAACGTTTAGTCAACCCAGAACTCACCACGAGGAGGTGGCCGCACCTAGAGCTCCGCCCACCCTCTCCTCCACCAACTCCTTAAATTCTAGTTTTATCTATATCACACTGTTTTTCTGATCTTACTTTTTATTTTTTAACTTGGTACCATAATACTCTCCCTTATTTTCAAAAGATGGTAACTTCGCTCTAGCCTCTAGCCTTGCCTTTATAAAACCATCTCGTGACTGAGGCCCACAAACTGTAGCTGACGCCACTGTTATTATTTTCACAGTTCTTTCAACTGACTGTGTGTGAGCAGGATATTTGTTAAAATTAGGAACTTCCTTATTGTTAATAATTAAATAAAAGTCTTCGTCCGACATATGCCTTGTTAAAGGAGGTTCAGTAATATAAGTATTAGTCCAATTAATAAGATCGATGTAATCACCGGCATCGAAGTTTACCTCTGGCAATTTAAAAATTTTAATTTCGGCACCAGCTTTATTTTGTCTTTCTTTTAAGATTCGTCTTGCAGTAAGCTCTCTTATGTGTGGTCTTTCATTTGCTAGCATTGCAATTAAAATATTTTCTGGATGCGCAAAATAAGCATTTCCTGCTATGACTTTGTCGATAATACCTTTGACATTTTCGGGAAATGATCTAGAGAGTCGTATCATGTTAAATAAATGTTTTGCTTCGTGTTTAACTTCAGGTCTTGATTTAATTGAAAACCACGAACACACATATACTTTTAAAATAAATTTAACAAGTAAAATAAAATTTTTACTTGGTACTTTTGTCGAAATATAGAGCCGCAAAATCCGACTTGCGGTAGTTAGCCATCGTGCATGGCTCATCTTTCCTGGATTTTTGGAAGCCAGACTTTGTGAACATGTTCCATTTTTTATTGCTTCAGAAACTGCCAATAAATATTGTTGATCTGTGCTAAGATCTTCTGGTGCTATTTGTGATAGATCAAAATTAATAGATTTAAATGAAACAATAGGAAGCTTTTCACAGTCCGCAAGCTGTGAACCTATTGGTCCTGAGAAAGTGTATGGTCCTTTTGTGCTGCCATCTAAGGAGTGCAACAAATGCCTTAAAGGTAACTCGTTGGCATGTAAGAGACATATACTCCATTGGAGTGGCCTTTTTAAATATGTCTCAAGTTGCCTTATAACACCTCCTCCTCTCTGTAGTGTGTGACGTCATAATCGAATAAAACAAATGCACAGGGGCGCGGTTAAATTTTTTTTAAAATGTTTTTGTTTATATTTTTGTGTTAAAAAGTTGTTTCTTTTTATTTTCCCCCTACCGCCACCTGAATACATGTATATAAAAATTTGACCCGTTGTAGCTCCCAGGGGCGCGGCTAAAATTTTTTCAAAAAATCTAATTTTTTAAGTACTCTATTCTTTTGTCCAAACACAGATTTTTTCACTACCGCAGTAGATATTTCAAAAAAAATTTTTCGGCCCACCCTAGTGTGTAGCCTATAACACTCCTAAATAGTTTAGTTTTCTGATTGTAAAAGAATTTTTATAATTGATTTAGTATTTTCAAAGATAGCGGCTACAAACAAACAAACAAAGTTACAATTTCACCTCTTTAAAATATATTAAAGAAAGTGTTAATTTTTTAAGCTTCCTGAAGTCGAATAAGCCTTTTATTTCTAAAATTTAGGTTACCACAACGTAATTTTTAATAGCCATTTTTTTATAGTAAATTTTCATATTTAAATAAAATTTTTAAAGATAACGATTTAACCAAAATTATAGAAGTAGTTAAAAAATAAATTAATAATCAAATATAAATTAAAATATATGAAAAATAGTGAAATTAACTATGTCGATTAATTAAAAGGGCTAAATAAGAAAAAAGTATAAAATAAATCTAAAAAATGGTAAAATAAAATAAAAAGTTTGTTAATTTTATAATAAATTTTAGATATTGAATGCAATTTCAATTTTTAAAAAAATTCCGACACGCTAATTGAAATTTAATAAAAGTAAAGACAGTTTTCTTTTGGTATATAATTTTAAATTTTGGTACATTTGGAGTGTCTATACAAAACAATAGTATATTTCGTTACTAGTGCTGAAAGTGCCACTTCTCCTTGCAAAAAAGGCATTTTCGGCACTTGTTAGGAACGCAATTTTTTAGATTAAATAAAAATTTTATTATTATTTTTTTTATTTTGACACAATGCCACCTAATACTCTACTTGTATGTATTTTTATTGTTGGTAAATATAGGATTTGGGCATTTTACAGGTTAATAGCGCATTAAAAATTTGTTGAATTAAGAAAATATTGGTGTGTGCGGAATGTGTTTTTCCATCTCTTGAGGTGGTTTGAAAAAGCAAAAATTCTTTTATAGATACATGAAGTGCATGAAAATTCTTCATTGCGACTGGTCAATATTTGGTTTAAAATTTATATATATAATATATATATATATATATATATATATATATATATATATATATATATATATATATATATATATATAACTAGCTATGATTCCCGGCTTCGCTCGGGAGTTTATATGAGACCCAAATAACCGTTGTTCTGAATGAAGTTCAACTACTCGACAACAGATGGCGCCACTACACATATTTTACATTTTTGCCACCCACAACCGCCCACTTCCACCCACCCCGACCAAACTCCCTTACTCACAATGGGAGACCAAGGGGTATTTGTAACCCCGACGGGAAGTCGATCGGAGTTGCGGATGATTGCGAAAATCGTGGACACACGAACGTACATTAGCATTTTATATAATATACTAGCTATGATTCCCGGCTTCGCTCGGGAGTTTAATAACCGTTGTTCTGAATGAAGTTCAACTACTCGACAACAGATGGCGCCACTACACATATTTTACATTTTTGCCACCCACAACCACCCACTTCCACCCACCCCGACCAAACTCCCTTACTCACAATAGGAGACCAAGGGATATTTGTAACCCCGACGGGAAGTCGATCGGAGTTGCGGATGATAGCGAAAATCGTGGACACACGAACGTACATTAGCATTTTATATAATATATTAGATTAGATTTAGATTAGTGCGAAAAAGTGACACTTTTATAACTAAAATGCGTGCGAAAAAATTAATTTTTCGCTAGCAAGTAGAAATATATTTTAACGATGATCTCCCTTCTTTTTTAAAGGCAAAACTTTTTGCTATACACGACTTTCTTAAACATTACATTTTGCGCGATTGTGCTATTGTAAACTCCATACGTTAACATACTGTTTATGGTGTTTATGGTGATGCAATTTAATTCTAAGACTTATAATTACGTTAACTATACGTTGATATTTAGCGGCTTAAAATTATTATATTCAAAAGTAAGTACATGTTAGCTTTGGCAGGGATTTTTACAAATATGAACAAAAATTGGAAAAAAAACGTATTCCGGCACTGTTAACAAGTGTAAACGAGTCATCTGCTTCGCTTAGAAGTTATTTGTTTTGTAAATTTATGACCCAAGAAATGTTTAGAACGACGAGAAAATGTTGAATTTTTAATGTTGATACTATGCATCATAATTACCTAAAAAGGAACTTCTAATTTATATGCTCTTTATAAAGTTATAAAAACTGAGTTTTCTAAATGTCTAATACTTTTCTTGTATACTCTTCTAAAAATGTTTTATAATACGTGAACAATGAAAGCCCTATGAGCAGTGGCGTATCAGGGGTAAGAAAGGAGGAGTTTATTATGACATAAACATACAAATATACAAATATGCATGTTTTGTCTAAACTCTTGATGTATAATAATGATTTTAAAAATCCGTTCTTCCCCATCTATCTTTTAAATGGGGTAAAATATCAAAATCGGGTAAAATTTGGGTATAAGAAAGTTAGTAAACGTTTTTTGGGGACTATAAACCGTTTTTTTTAAAGAGAGGTAGCATGTCATTTTCAATTGTAATCATTTTCGTCAAAAAATTAGAAAATAAATTAGAAAATAATAATATTATACCTAAATTATATTGTTAAGTTAAATAATTTGGAAACGCGTTGGTTTATCAAAAAATAATAGAAATGTTTTTCTTTTCCTAAAGCGTTTAATTTTATGTGGGAGAATTATTTGGTATTGTTTTTTGATAAACCATTTAAGAGTTATAAAATTATAAAATCAAAAACGAGCTTTCTTATGTTAATCATGAGAAATTAAAATTTATGATGCGGGACATCAAATATAATTAATTAAGGGTTGTGGCTTTTACACCTATTTTTGCTATTTTTAACAATATTTTTAATATAGGTAAGAAAAAAAAATGCATTTGTTTTTAATCATTCTAATTATATTTGTGTACTTATTTTTATGCTTCGAAGGTCACAAATAAACATATAAAATGTTGTATTTTGTTAAATCCTTTAAAAATATATTTGCAATAATAATACAATATACTGGGTGTTTCATTATAAAAAAACTCCTGACGATGGCCATATTTTCAAAATTATTAAGAAATGGATATTATAAATGTAATATTTTTAAAGCTGTTTTAAAAAGCTTTTTATTCGTGTTAAAACATATAGGTGTTATAACTTTTAAATAAAAGTCAATGTTACGCCTCTGAATTCTTCGTAAAAATTGCTAAAAAATCCTATTTACATTTTTTTTCTATCTTTAACATCATGCAAATTACAAGTGACTGAATAAATAGACAAAGTTTAAAAAACTTTATCTCCAAATCGAATTAGGACGCCATGATTTACACCACTAAAGTTGTTTCAAAAATTGAAACCAAGATTGTGCAATCAGATTTATATCTATCTCTTTTGGTTTTTGCTATATCCTGCAAGGTCAAAGAAAAAGCCTCACAGAGAGTCCCACCCCCTTAACTTTTGAATGCGACAAAATATCAAAATCAAATAAAATTTGGGTAAAAGGGTATCAGTTAAGCACTCTTTTGGTTACATGCCCTAGTACCAAGGGGCACTAGCAACTTTTTTTTCAAAAAATAGAAAAGTTATGTACAACCTCGTTTGAGAGGCGCTTTGATTTTCTACCTTAACCTACTTTGTTTTCTTAAGCCACGTACAGACTTGGATACTATCGGCGAAAACATTTGTTGGTCGACTGTATCTTGAATGTTGCACATCGGTCGGCCGACTTGTTGCAACATCCGTGGGCGTTTTCATCTAAGGAATCGGCAAGACGGCTGTTTTCCCTTTAATATGGAAAACATTGGCAGGTTTGTACGAGCTTTAAAACAAGTGTGGACGCGAAACACTTGTATCTGCAAATGTTGGCCAACTTTGTTGCTGACAAATTTTTTGAACAAGATACAGTCGGCCGACAATGTTGTCCCGATTGTATCCAAGTCTGTACATGGCTTTATATGTTACACAATATTTTATTTTCTGCGATCGGACGAAAATCTTCATATTTTCAGAAAGTTATGTTACCTCCAATATGCATTATTTCTTAGATAGAAGGTGTTGCTAGGCGATGTACTTTCCCAGCCATCGTATCGCCGGTAATATATTTTTCGGACACTCACCTCTTCCTATGTTTTCTATACTTTTAATATTCCCTGATGACGTTTGTCAAAGAGTCAGTCAACAATACAAGACAATTTTATACCATAGTAACGTATTATACCAAGGTCCAGTTATTAAAATGTTTATAATAAATAAACTAAAAAAACTTAAATTTTATGTTATCTTAAACAAAAATTAAAGAATTATTTTGATCGGAAAAAAATACTATGTACAACTGGTAGGAAAAGCATAGCTCTTTGTGGCTTCTGGACTCAGTTAAAGCTTCACTTAGCAAACTACGCTATATGCTATTTAATTTTTTTTACAAAAAAAGAAAAAAATTAAACGACAAGAAGCAAAATGTCAATTTTTTTACCTTTTTAAAAATGTATATCTTACATGAAAAAAAAATCGTTTCACTCTGTATAATCCCCACGTCCTCAACAGCCGTTTTCCTAGAAAATTTAGTTGCTCCAATATTCTTACGATGCTGTGACAATCGTTCAAACATTATCTTGGCTCACTCTATTATCAACCAATCATTTACGACAAAACCCTTTCCAACACATTTGTATATACATTGTTTCGAACAAAAACACGAGCAAAATTTCCAAATTTTTTAACAAAAACTAAATGGTATTTTATTATTTTTTTGATTCCAATTATAATGTTGAATATAATTATTCAAAATCAAAAATTGAAGACCTTAAATTCAAAAGGGTCTATGTGCCATTTAGCTGTTTACCAGCTATAATAAAAACATTGGATGATCTCCATATTGGCATATGAGATACAAGATAAATAACCCTATTTTTTATAGAAGTGGGTTTTTATTCATGGCATATAGAACATCCTTAATATCGTCAGGCATTGTATATAGAGCTTTTTTAAGCAACAATCTTATTTTTGGTATTTTTGACAGTTTTTAAGTTAAGGTCCTCAATTATTTTAAAGAAAAAAACACTCTTAACTCTTTGCGTCCAACTGGTCACGTCAGGTAACCACCAATTCAATAATTTATTTACCCAGTCTTGCTGGTCCCGTGAAGGAACCGCTGTTTCCACGTGTTACTTGTGATGACATCCACAAGAAAATTTAGAATTTATAGTGCATCCTTGCTTTAATATGTGTTATTAATGTATCAAAAAAACCCAATATAAATATTATTTAATTATAAAATACATATGCATATTATTACTCTAAATGATTTCTTGTTAGTTACATGTGCTCCTTGTTTTTGGTGTATTTTTGTAAATAAATTTATAAAAGTACGTAATAACTTGCAAGTATTGATAGTTTATACTGTATGTTTACGTGTTTAGCAATAAAATAAATGATTTAATTAGTTTTCTAAGTTTTGTGTGTCATGGTTAGCCAAAGTAACCACTAGGAATATATGGGGTGTTTAGTATTTAGTAAGTGGTTGAAAGTTTTTACCGTTGTTGTCTATCAAATTGTGGGTAAAGGTCAATGGTCCTATACGGATATTTTGGCCGGAATACCAACCGACCCAAAATCACTGGAAAATGATTACTTACCAGGAGATGAGGATGATATTTATCCTGAATTTGAAAACGTTGATGCAAATGTCTTTGATATGCAAAATTAGGTAGATATAGACTTTGCCTCAAGATATGGAGATCGATGATAAGCTACTTTCACGCAAAGCTGAAAGGATACGTAATACTGCTTCTATATTTTCAGATAATATTTGGTCAAAAAGACAGTAAGTCTTAAAAAATGAACCGAGAAAGCTTTTCATATGCCTGTTTACGGAACTAAAAGACGTTGTGTGCTATGTAGTTTAGGGACAAAACTACACAGAACCATGTGGAGCTGTACTATATGTAAAGTTAGTTACCCGGATGATAATTTTTTTTTATCTCACCATAGTGGTCTGTAGTCCTACTGGTCACCTGACGTAACCACCAGTTTTCCATAAATGGTGGAAATTACCTTTTTTTTTTCATTTATAATTTATCTTATTTTGTTTATTTTTAGGCTAGATAATGTATGTTTATAATAAAAATCGAAAGAGTTAAGTGACACTATTGTTTTTCTGCTACGCCATGTTACATATACATATTTTAATGAGACCGGACATTAATTTAAATCAAATAAACGCGCAAAATAAATAATTCTGGCTTTCGTAAAAATATAATAACATAATATTGTTTTAGTATTTCTACCCTGGCAAAATTATTAATGTATCAAAAAACACAATATAAATATTATTTAGTTATAAATTCATATGTATATTTATAATGTGGCAAATTTAACAACTAACCACACAAGAAATTAGTGGTTAAAAAAACCTTGTGTATTTATTCACATAAAAAATTTACAATTTAACAATTTAATTTGAATTTGGATTAATATGTAACTGCCGGTGCGGTAAGTTACTATAAATTTATAAACAAAAACAATGCTGCAAATTGGCCGCAGTCCATTTGCAAACCGGAGTGTGATTCGAAACATTTATCTTTTAAGATAGATGACTCATTAAATAAAGCTTTCAGTTCCAGGTTTCAACAGCAACATTTGTGGTCACACTGTTTGAACATTTAAAAAAATAAAACTTGGTACATTACACAGTTTTTTAAAATGGACTTTATCCATGACTCATTCGTCCTTAGATATAAAGGGTGTCCAGAAACTCAACCGACAAACTTTAAGGATCGATTCTACAATACACCAATAAGAAAAAATTCATGTGAACATATGTCCTAAACGTCTTAGTTTTGGTTAGTTTAAGTTAAAAATTAAAAAAAAATAGTTTCTTATTTTTATTATATAGCTTTTATACCAATTATGATCAAAAAAATTTTAAAAACGTCTTCTATGTTCTACAAAAGACATTTTTGACATACCAGAAAAAAATAACTTTTTACCAGTGTCGTCCATAAGGGGTTTAGGGTAAATATTTTTAAAGAAAAAAATGGTACGTCACTGCATTTTCCTAAAATAAAAATCTTCTTTTGAGTCCTTTAGTTTAGAACAAATTTGATCTCCTGACTTTTTTTTGTTTAATGAACGGTTTTTGCATTAAAAAAATTAAAACCATTTTTTGCATGGTTAATTCGTATTGCTAATATCAAATTTTTCAGTTCAAAATAACCTGTATCCTTTAATTAGATGGGGATTTGAACATGCCAGAAATGGTTTCTATTTATTTACGCATCAAACAAAAAAAAGTTAAGAAATCAAATTTGTTCTAAACTAAACGGGAATAAAAAAAAATATTTTAGAAAAATGCAGTGGCAAACCATTTTTTTATATTTACTGTAAACCCTTATGGACGACACTGGTAAAATTGTATTTTTTCTTTTACGTTAAAAAATGTCTTCTGATGCATAGGAAATGTCTTCCAAATTTTTTAAAAATATTTTAAATGTTATAAAAGTTGTAATAAAAAAACATAATTTTTTAAATTTTTAAACTTAAACTGAACTAACCAAAACTAAGATGTTAAGGACATATGTTCATATGAAGTTTTTTTCTTATCTGTTCACACGCTTCCTTTAATGCAATTTAAATAAATAGAACGTTTTATTTAAATTCCCAAAAATATTACCTGGAGCGCCAAATTGAAAAATCTGGCAACAATGAGAGTATCCCTGTTCAATTCTACCTGCCCAAAAACCCTAAAATGCCAGAATTTGTAAATGCAGCTTAAGCGATTTTAGAGATATGTATTTGAGCGCATCTCAACTTTTTACCAAAAATGTGGTGTTTTTATATCTTAGCAGGTAGTAAAAATAAAAATTTGAAAATTGGTGGACTTATTAAATTTGGATTGTGCAATTTATCGCAATAAAAATAAATGAGCTATTCCATTAAAAAAACGAAAAAGAAACGTGTTGCTCAAAAAAGGAAAATCTGGCAATGATGCCGATATTATTAATAATTTCTTTAGGTCTAATACCTTCCAGATGCAAAATTAAGTAAATGTAATTTTAGCGGTGACGTAGTTGTCGTGGTACAATATTGTCACACAAATATCGACTATGCGCTCTGTAAAAGTACATGAAACTGTAGCTAAGTCGTTAATAATTTTTATGCGTGACTGTACCCGATAACAGATGTTTTTTGACAAAATAAATCACATATTTTGATACTTTTGATCCGGCAACGTCGCTTATGCGCCTGCAATAAATAAATTTGAGCGCAATCTATAAACGCTGTAGATTTTTGTTAAAAAATTAAAAAGTGATATTACTAACATAATTACTAACTTCTAAAACATAGTTAAAAAATTGGTTTGCACATACCACAGTATCTGCTATTGGAACAAACGTGGAGGCTGCAAATAATGCTGCACTTCATTTTTGTTTCCTCGCACTCAGAAATTAAATAGCCTAATATCCACTTATTTTTGTTTATTAACGATTATAAAGAACTAAATTGCTTTTACAATCACAGAACACAAACTTTAAGCTTCATTCGTTTATATTTTACAATAATACAATAGAATAAACCATCGCACATACGTACGCGACATTTTTTAAAAAGTTTAAGCTGTCAAAAAAAGAACCAAACAGAAAATAGGGAGGTATAGTAAATTACCTTACTAGGCTATGGATTCTTATATCGCTTAGAATTACATAAAAAATGTAAATATGTATGTGACCAAATTTCTATGAAACATGCGACAGATCAAATTTTTTATTGGTCTTGTGTACAGGATGATTTGTCATGTATGCTGGTTTTTTAATACATATGTACTAAAAACTATACAGGGTGTACATTGTTATTTGTTTTTTTCTTTTCTTTTTTTTAGGTAAATATTTAAAGCAAAATTTATGAATATTTTTATTGTATTTGAGGGTCCTATATACAGAATTTGCGGAAAATATCTAGGTTTTTGGACAATCTACGAAGGTTAAAATCCTAAATACTAACGTACCGTGGGTGTTAAAAGCGATGTAAGAAAAAGTTTGTTGACTCGAGACTTAAATACTTGAAGATTGGTGGGGAGACAACCGGGACAGTAGGTTCCATATTCTAGAAACTCTAGGAGTAAAAGAACAAACAAAGTAGAAAGTTTAAGACCAGTTCAGTTGGACTGTATAGGGATGCATACGTGCGGCACCACGAGGTTCTCCGTTGGGGACCGCAAGTGAAGGAATTATACTGTACAATTTATCAGGGAAGAAGCCGTAAAAATCCATCACAGCGCAAAGATGGGCGAGAGAAGGAAGCCTTTCTGTAAGTAAGGGTCATTAATAAGGCGAACAGCTCTTCTTTGAATGTAATCAAGAATGCTGAGGGTTGTGGGGACACCATGACATAGATATAAAATCAATATTGGGACACATACAAAATGTATAAATTAGAGGAGACAATACTTTTTAAAGATGCCGTGCCTATATATAAAATGTGTTTGTGCCAGTTAGGGCTCTTCTCAAATGTTACACCTACAAGATTAAAAATATTTTTGTTTTGCAAAACTTAGTCTTTAGAAAACTATATTTTAAACTTCGATTGGCGCTAATAACTTTTGGTAATGGTACGTTAAATGGGCGTTGTGTTAAACAACTTATAGTTACCGCAAAAAATAGGGGTCGGTATTATTAGTGCCTGGCCTCATTTCAGTATGCAAAATTTCTCTAATACCACATCAACAATTGCGACCGAATGGTAAGCAATCCGTTGTTTACGTCATAAATGATCAGGTAACCATATCCTACGAAGACTAAATCGAAGTGTACAGTTCGTAATTACACAGTGTTGTTAATTTAATTTACGTTACAATAGTACTGGCCTTATTTTGACATCAAACAACTCCGTTAAAAAACCTGAAAAAATACGACCATACTACCAATCGCTAACCGCATTAAATAATAAATAGTGACTTAAACAAAAATGGCTTTTTTATCACTATTATTAACACTAATATCAATTCAGCGTAGAATTCAGGGGGTGGCCCAGTGGGGACATTCCCTCCCGGAAAAATTTGTTTTGGTAGGCGGAAATACTTTTTTTGTTCTTTAACTTTTTGGGAGTAATTAATTTTTGGTAACTTTCGAATCCGGGAACAATCAATTTCTCCCAAAAAAAAACATACCTGAATTTAACACTGATTAATATGCTGGGCAATAACTTTAAAATATGGGTACAAGCACTATTTAAATAAGGTATAAATAATACTCGATCCCTATAAGGCAACTTGCAATAACTCCCAAACAACAGCGTTGCCAAGCTGTTTCTGCCCGACTTGGCAGTAAGTATATTTCTTATAAATTGTAAAACTTTAAACCATTTTTTATCAATAACTAAATGGTCAAAACAATTTATATTTTTTTATAAACTCAAAACAAATCCATTAAAAGACTGTTAGTTTTTTAAAAATATCTATCGTTTAGCTGCTTTTTATAACTAAAAACGGATACAGAACTACTAAGAGCGTATACCATCCATGTTAAATATCCAATTTTTAATTGAATTTATGTCAGATTTTATGTGGTCAATCGACTTTTTAAGGGTAATTGTATTTTATTGTCTTTATTACGTAGGCAAAAATATAGCATTTTCTGACGAATCTCCTATACCACGACAACTACCTTAAAGATCTTTAGGGTTGCAGTACTTTTTACTAAGCCAATATAAGCCACTTAAGAAAATTATCTCGCTTCTAATCTTACTTTTCTTGCGTCACTTACCTATATGTAATATCACTCACTCATCTAATAAATACCTATTAATAAGTTACTAAGCTTAAAGAATAAGACTAAAAACTTTTCTTTTGTCGCTTATCATATTAATAATTAAATAAATTAGAGTATAACATATCGTGTTTTTACAATGAGCCCTTTAAATATTTGCATGACAAAAACGATTATGCTCTGACTAATCTGCGGTGCTTTTAAAGAATGTAAGCAAATAAAATATCAAAGGTAAATTCAGTTTGTTTAAATGGTATAAGACAATATTTTATATTTTCCGATCACTTTTGGTTTTGAATTTTAAAAAGGAACACCATCTATAGTTTATCATTTTTGTATTTGTATTAGAATTCTGAATCAATGTCTATTTAATTTTTTGGAGACAAATTTTTTTTCTTTATATGGCCTCTTGTAAACCCTATTCGTGGACAGTCTGTATATTTTTAAGTTTATTTTAAATACCTAAACGTCCACTTTAACGTTTGAATTCATTATTTTTTTAATTTAAACTACGGAATAGACATTTGTCCAAATTATTTTTAAATGCAAAAATTGTGCTTTTTTCATATAAAAATTTTACAATTCCATTTGCAATTTTCAAATGGATTAAAATGTTGCGGTCAGCCTCGGCTAGTTCCCGTAAATTTATAAACCGAAACAATACAAATAATTTGCAGCGGGATTACGCCAAAACTGGAGTTTAGTGCAAATATTTATACTTAAAAAGGAGAAGTAATTTAATATCAAATTTTTAATAAAATTTACGCTTAAATTACCAAATTGTGCATCATATATTACAAAATTGCAATTTATTTTATAAAATTAAGGTTTGTATATTTTTTTAACCATTTTAGTGTTTTATATACAGAATATTTAAAAATAAATCCAAGGTAGTTAAGAAGGTGTTTTCGTGATCAAAATAAAAGAATTATTTGTTGTCTAAACATGGAGTCAAAAATAAACTCTTATAAAAATGGAAAAAAAAGTAAAAAAACAAAAAACCCAAGTTATTTAAACCACTTAGTAACGCAAAAAATGCAATATTACAAATGTGTGTAACCGTAGACAATTAGAGTATTTTTTAAATTAATTTCCTGGGCTCGAAACGTAATAATTTACATTTTAGTTTTATGTCATGAATCGGTAAGTTAATTGGGAAATACGCAAATGACAAGAAAGTCCATCTAAAGTAGGTTAACCAATTTTTTTAGGGTTGCTAAAGTTTTTTTGTAAATTTGGTTGACAAAAATAACTACAAGAATAGTACCACATTTTATCCCTTCCACAACTTTTAAAAAGGTGTTGGAATATACAGGAGTGGCCCACCATATTCGACACGGTCTGTAGCTGGATAACCATGGGGTTTTTAAAAAAGTAAATACATATACAGGTCGGATAAGACCACAGTATAAAATTATTTTAGTCTATACAGGGTGTCTCAAAAAAGCGTGACGTATCAAAGTTATATTTTTTAAATAGAACACCCTATATTTTATGACGGTTTTAGATTCTACTTTAAAAAATAACTCAAGTTTGTTTATAGTACTAAGTGTCTAATTTTATTCGTTTTTGTGATATTTGATTTTTTGAAAAATGCAGAGGTAAAATTAAATTGATTTTACTTTAACACTTTTAACACTTTAAACTTTAAAATGTGTAACAAGAGTAGAAAAAGTCTGCCCTATCATAGGTAGGTCATATCGAGATCATAGATTATACAGGGTGATCAAAAAATTATTTCAATTTTTCGGAAAATCAAATAGCAATATCTCTCTTATTTTAAATGGAACACCCTCTATTTTTTTACGTCACATGATGACAAATAAAATACTCTTTCAAATGGTGTATAGGTTGCCTATACCCATCTTTTGTGCTTTTTAGTAAAATCTGTTTTTACAAATTTCTAGTCCAAATGTTCTTCTTTAAATTAAAGTTGGCTGTGACATAGCAGCCATTATTATTTTCTTAAGAAAATAACAACGACCCTATATTGATTACTAGTGTTTTAGTCAGTTTAAAAAAATTCAATGATTTTAAATAAAAACCCTTCTTTTAAATTAACAAGATGATATAATACTGGTAGGATGTGAAAAAAATGGTTTACTTTAGTCTAGAGTTAATCCTGAAAAATATTCCAGGAGAAACCATCTGATAAACTTAATAGTTGCTTTAAAAAATTTGGCACCGTGATTATGGATAATAAAAGAAACGAGTTATAGGTCACAAAATGTCGTCATAACTGACCAGAGGCGTTATTAGGATTGTTAAAAAAAAACGTTTTGTCATTACCACATTCAGCTGAAATAAGTGTTATTGGAAGTAGCATTATAAGCAACTAATGATTTTTTTCTGTGAATTTTAAAAATAGTGGCAGATAATACAAAATCTTTTAATTTTGTGCGTTTTTCCAACAAATTTACATTTTGCAATAACGGCTTAGTAAATAGGCATAGCTATATCACAGCCTACAAAAAACAATGTATTTAGAATGACATACATTTGAAATAAAAATATGTTAAAACGGAATTTACTTAAAAGTATAAAAGATAGATATAGGCAACCTATACACCATTTGAAAGAGCATTTGGTTTGTCATTATGTGGTGTAAAAAAATACAGGGTGTTCCATTTAAAATAAGAGAGATATTGCTATTTGACTTTCTAAAAAATTGAAATTATTTTTTGATCACCCTGTATAATCTATGATCTCGATATGACCTACGTATAATAAGGCAGACTTTTTCTATTCTTGTAACAAATTTTAAAGTTTAAGGAGTCTATATTGTTAAAATAAAATTAATTTAATTGCACCCTGCATTTTGAAAAAAAATCAAATATCACAAAAACGAATAAAATTAGACACTTGGTACTATTAACAAACTTAAATTATTTTTTATGTAGAATCTAAAACCGTCATAAAATATAGGATGTTCCATTTAAAAAAATATAACTTTAATACGTTACATTTTTTTGAGACATCTTGTATAGAGTAAAATAATTTTATACTGTGGCCTTATCCGACCTGTATATGTTTCAGTATTTACTTTTTTAAAAACCCTATAGATATCTAGCTACAGACCGTGTCGAATATGGTGGGCCACCCTGTACAATACATATATTTTTAAAGTATTTTACGCAACCATTGGCCCCTCTCTTGTCTGGCGTCCTGTTAAGATTTTATTTTATTGGATTAAAATAATTTCAACTCAGTGCTAATAAACCTTTGTTATATATATATATATATATATATATACAAAAGAATTTTTAAAAATTAACCTGAGATGCTTATATTTTTATGTTATTTACACTTATTTTCTTTCTACTTTAGAATGTGATTTTGGTTTTTTAGTTAAAATAAATTTAAAATTTAAAGAACTGTTGTCAATTATTATGACCGATATACATGCCAGTAGTCCATAGGACTTCTCAAAACTCCCGTCCACACGGCACTGCAAGCATTAAATGATGACGTCCTGAAAAGGTTAAGGATAACAAAAAATACATAATTCGACACGATCCGAAGGATTTTAATAACAGTATATTTTTGTCATATTTAAAAATCTATAGCCGCTTCCCCAACATTAAATAACATATTTTTCTTCTTATCATCTAAGCCTTGCAATCGAAAGGGTCTCTATGATGCTCGAGTAAATTCCCATTTAGCAACGTGGACTTCCCCACTATTACAATAATGAACAAACACATTAATATGTGTAATTTTTAAAACCTTAATTAATATTTTATTTGTAAGTGTTAAGTAAATTAAATTATAAATTGTTTTTTGTTGCTGTTTTGCAAGTTTATAACTGTAAAGGGACTCGATAATTTGTACCGGTTTAAAGCTTATCTAATCAGAACGAAAATGGAAATTTATGCAAATAATTTGTAATTTATATTAAATTTAGTTAAAGCAAATCTCTACTTGGAATTGCTATTAGGGCATTAGCATTTACCCCAAGTGGAAAAAAATTGTTACAGAACAATAACACCGGCACACACAAAAAAATTTTTGATGTGCACCGGACGCGACCTATCTACTGGTATGTTTTTCGACCCTCTGAATCCGAATTTCAAGTTAGTTTGGGCCGTACGGGTCCCAATTTCAAGTAAGTTACAAAACACCGTAAAAAATTGGTACAAATTTTTGCTATTTCTTACGGTTTTTTGCAATTTACTCAAAATTTGAAGGTGTGCGGCCTAAACTAGTTTGCCATTTAAATTTAGCGGATCAAAAACATACCCCTAGATAGGTCGCGTCCGGTGTACAATTTTGTTTTTATATATTGGCCGGTGCACCAGTGCACAAAAAGATTTTTGTACAACGGACGCGACCTATCTACAGGAATGTTTTTCGACCCGCTGAATCAGAATTTTAAATTAGTTTTGTTCCCAATTACAAAAAACGGTAAGAAATAGGAAAACTTTACACTATTTTTTACTTTTTTGCAATTTACTTGTAATGTAATTACGTCGTGGTATACAAGGTCTCCAGCAATTCTATTAACAAGCTTTAAAATGTAAATCTTCAATAAAAATACATTTTGTAAAACGGTGACGCATCGGTCCCACTTTGTTGTCGGTTTAATTGCTTATGAACCTTTTGAAGTGAAAACAAACACAACGAAAGACGATTCCTAACCTATAACAATAACTGCGAAAATAATTGCTTCTGACAAACAATAATTGCCTCACAGCAAACATATAGTATATTTTTGTTACCTGCATCATAAGTAAGTAAGAAAAACACTTTCGGACCAAAAATATACGAGAGGGTTGAAGGGGGTGATTTGTAAGGGTAAAAACGATTTTTGCAATTTCGAGCTAAACAATACATCCAATAAAAAAAAGAAATAATAACGTTGTCGACATTAAAAAGACCCATAACCTATGTGATAACTATTTTTACCCTTACCTTAAAAATTTTTGAGAAAAGTGAAATTGATTTTTAATTTTAATCCTTTACAAAAATAGTTTAATTAGGTTGAAAGTAAAATTAAATATAGTGTAAGCTATTTCAAATATACTTTTTTATCAATAAATATTTATTATAAAAACTAACTTAAAAAAATGAAAATTTTAAACCGCCATTTTAATTATGTTTTTCTTAATAAAAATTTATGTAGAAAATTAAATTTTGTGTTTAAATTTAAAGTTAAAGTAATAAAATATAAAGAAAAGTTGTTTGCATTTTTTACAGTTTAAAGAAAAAATTACTGGACCTAAAGGAATAAAATTTAAAATAAAATTAAAATATTCTAAAGATTTTAATAAAATTTGCTCCGCCGTGTCGAGTATTTAAGTGCACAAAATGTACAAAAATGGACAATAAACATTTTTTTTTCTTTAATGCTTTATAATGTAACTTAATTGGGCTAAAGTACATTTTTAGATTGCCTAATTAAAGATGTTTAATTAGCCTTTGTTTTAAGGCAAAATACCTTCTAACTAGCTCAATGTCAGTCGGGGCACGTGGGTCGTGGATCGAGTAACCTAAACACTCCTTTAACTCTTGTGTCAGTGCCAGAAATAATTAAGATAATAATTTGAAAGCCCTCCTATTATAGTTTACCACAAAAAGGTACTTATATATGGGCGCCACCTAAAGCTATAGTGGTAGTAAACTACAGAAGGATAGTTTCTCTAGGTAAACTAAAACAAAACAAACAGATTCCAACACAAAATAAAAAAGACAACGTATAAGGTATACGTGTTCTTTATTTAAGAGTAATTTAATCTTGGTTAAAAAGATGGTTGCAATTTCGAGCTAAACAATACATCCAATAAAAAAGAAATGTTAACGTTGTCGACATTAAAAAGACCCATAACCTATGTGATAACTATTTTTACCCTTACCTTAAAAATTTTTGAGAAAAGTGAAATTGATTTTTAATTTTAATCCTTTACAAAAATAGTTTAATTAGGTTGAAAGTAAAATTAAATATAGTTTAAGCTATTTCAAATATACTTTTTTATCAATAAATATTTATTATAAAAACTAACTTAAAAAAAAATGAAAATTTTAAACCGCCATTTTAATTATTTGTTTTTCTTAATAAAAATTTATGTAGAAAATTAAATTTTGTGTTTAAATTTAAAGTTAAAGTAATAAAATAAAAAGAAAAGTTGTTTGCATTTTTTACAGTTTAAAGAAAAAAATTACTGGACCTAAAGGAATAAAATTTAAAATAAAATTAAAATATTCTAAAGATTTTAATAAAATTTGCTCCGCCGTGTCGAGTATTTAAGTGCACAAAATGTACAAAATGGACAATAAACATTTTTTTCTTTAATGCTTTATAATGTAACTTAATTGGGCTAAAGTACATTTTTAGATTGCCTAATTAAAGATGTTTAATTAGCCTTTGTTTTAAGGCAAAATACCTTCTAACTAGCTCAATGTCAGTCGGGGCACGTGGGTCGTGGATCGAGTAACCTAAACACTCCTTTAACTCTTGTGTCAGTGCCAGAAATAATTAAGATAATAATTTGAAAGCCCTCCTATTATAGTTTACCACAAAAAAGGTACTTATATATGGGCGCCACCTAAAGCTATAGTGGTAGTAAACTACAGAAAGATAGTTTCTCTAGGTAAACTAAAACAAAACAAACAGATTCCAACACAAAATAAAAAAGACAACGTATAAGGTATGCGTGTTCTTTATTTAAGAGCAATTTAATCTTGGTTAAAAAGATGGTTGTTAATCAGCAAAAAAAAACATATAAAGTCTAGCGCTTAACGTTTGCAAATGTTATTACACCGCTTTAACAAAACTTACCAATTAAAATTAAAAATTTAAGTATCAAAATTAATTTACTAGTTTGATTTTTGTTCAGGATGTAATATGTTATTTTAGGCGAAACGATATTAAACGGTGTACTTTTAAACGTTTAAATAGGTAGTCAACTTATCTGAAATCCTCTTTAAAAGGTCCACTTGATGTTGGTGTGGGATTCTCACTGGTTACAGGCTGGGGCCTACAACTCGGGATTCAGATAAGTGGCATTCACTGGTAGATCATAAAGGGGGCAGCTCGTACGGTAGGTTATGGCATGCCTCACAATAAACAGGCAACTTGAATCTGGCTTCCTTTCCAAATGTTAACGAAGGAAGCGAAGGAAATAGGTAGAGAAAATGGAAGATAGAAGAAGAATGAAATGAAACCGAGCTTATCTAAAACAAGATCAAATTATTAAAATTAATTCAAAAAACGTGTTTTTGAGGTTATGTTTCGACATTCCAAGAAAAAGGTGAACTATGCAAAAATACTCACATAAAATATAAGTATAGAAAAAGACATACCTTTTAGGCTTAAGATGGACAAGGATTCGTGATTTTTAACAGAGATAATTCGAAATTTTATCAAATCACAAAATCGCCTTCTACTTCGTAGCTCGGCTTGACAGAAAGTGTCATTCAAAATCTCTAAATGTCCGACCAAAAATTGGACACTTGGCCGAACCACTTAGGCGAATTTCGGTTGTTGACTCTGAGACGTACTCGAAATCTGACGGTTACCACAGGCCAAAGATTTAAAAGATATGTGAAATGTCGCTGCTACCCTCAAAACCATGGGCTCGAGAAAGGTTCATATACCACAAAAATATTAACCGGTCACAAAAATCTCATTTGTAAAGTGTAACACTAACAGCCAGCGAAGCCTCCAGTAAGTATATGCTCGAAGAACAAAACCAGGGTACAGCCACAGGGTACACCGTCCTCTAATGGAACGCTTTTCAGGTTCTAGGCCACAGGAACGCTTAGCTTAGTTTGCGATAATTAAGTCACTGCGCACTAGACGGCGCTAGTTGTACCAAATCAAATATAATAATAAGGTAGAAAAGTCGTTGAAATTAAATTCGCAAACTGCACTGTTACAGCTTTAACTACAAATTTTAAAGTAAAATTAAATTCTTTACAACATTTACTTTTACAATTTTGTTTTATTTTTAAAAATAAAAGTACTTTACACTAGATCATTTTTTATATTTTTAGTTATGAGTTTCCCTGTATAATACCAATCGAAGTAAAATTTTGTATTCTTTAGTTTTGGACCATTTGACCAGTTTTGCCAAGCCAATGGACATAGTCCCAATAACCCGCGCGTTAAATTTTCATTTTTTACCCATTTTGTATCTATTTTTACTTAGCTTTATCTAAAAAAACCTTATAAAAAAGCTGGGTATAAAATAACAATAAGTACTAAATTATAAGAGATTTGAATAATTTTCCTGAAACACGTTTTCAGGCTGTAATATTACATCTAACATAATATCATTTTACAATAATTTACTTTTATCACATTAACACATAACACGACAGAAATTATTTGCGTAAACTTCCCTTATCGCTACCACCAGATAAGCACAACCGTAACAATTTATCCAGTGCCTACACCTACAAATCTACAAATCAGCGCCTAAAAGCAATATTTGCGGTTGGAAGTAGATTCTCTGGATGTTCAAACAGAAACTATAATAATGCCTGTAATTACCAGGGAATTGTATGGAAATTTGAAACTGATTGAACCGAAACCCTTTACCTTGGAGATTCAGACAGAGACGACGATTTTAAAATTAAAATAGAAGCCTACATGAAATTGAGTTTTTATTAATAATTCCGGATGTGAAAGGTGAAATCTTATCTTGACAATACTTCCATTTTTTAAGAAATCGAAAGTAATTTAAAATCAAATTTTTAGTAAAATTAATGCCTAAATTACCAATTGTGCATCATATATTGTAAAATTAAAATTAGTTTTTTTAATAAACTTTTCAAATTTATGTAAAATATATTTTGTTGTTTAATTAACAAGTTGTTTTAAAATAAACACAAAAAAGTTATAAAGAAAGTCTTTCTTATTCAAATTAAGGGTTAGTTCTGGTTAGTTTTGGTTGGAAATAAAACATTTAACAGTCATGTAGGCACCGTTGCTTGGCTTAACTTTTTTAATAATTATTATGAAGCTCATAATTTTGTTTAAATTTTATTTAACATTTGCCACCACTACATTTTTGATAACAATTCAAAATTTATGTGGAAAATAAAATTTTATGTTTAAATTTAAAGTTAAAGTAATAAAATATAAAGAAAAGTTGTTGGCATTTTTTACAGTTTAAAGAAAAAATTTAATTACTGGGCCTATCGGAATGAAATTTAAAATAAGATTAACATTTTCTTAAGATTTTATTAAAATTTGCTCCGCCGCGCGCCTGTCGAGTATTTAACTGCATAGAATGTACAAAAATGGACAATAAACATTTTTTTCTTTAACTACAAATTTTAATTTGTAGTTAAAGTTAGTAATAATTCTTTTTAATAAAGTTTTTATATTATGTTGTTTAATTAACAAGGTGTTTTAAAATAAAACGAAAATGTTATAAAGGAAGTCTCCCCTATTCAAAACTAAGGGGTATATAAATATGGGACTTTTCTTTATCTTTGTACAATTCACGAAGGCTAAAAGCCAAAATATTAAAGTATTGTTGGTGGGGAAGGGGGAGGGTTAAAGAAAGAGTTGTTGTGTTGTAAAAAAGACTGCAACCTTTAAACCCATTTTAAACCGCTTTAGCTGTATTAACAAATTTCGGTATCTGGAAGATGTTAGAAATAAAACATTTAACAGTTATGTAGGCACCGTTGCTTGTCTTAACATTTTTTTATATATAATTATTATGAAGCTTACAATTTTGGTTAAATTTTATATACTTTTTGCCAAAATATAATAACACTACATTGATAAAAAGTCCAGAAGCGCATAAATATATTTAAAACGGCCAAAGCTGCGTTAACGAAATTTGGTATTTAGGGATTTTTTGGATAGGTAGACTTAAACAGTGATATTGGCCACGTTTTCAAATTTCAACAAAACACAAATATACAGTGGGGTCCAAAAGTCTGTAATAAATTCGATTAAAATTGAAGAAATTATTTTTCAGCGAAACGCTCAAACACGTCAATTTTGTTTTTAATTGCCCGTTTTCGAATATGAGAGCGAAGCATACAGGGTTATGCAAGTAGAAGTTACATATCACCAATGATTTTTTTTTATAGAACCACCTGTACATTATTTCAATTTTAAATTTTTTAAAGTATTTTAAATAACAGAAAACCTTTAAAGATGCGCATTTTGTTTTTAATTTTTCAGGGTTAGGAACAAATATAATTAGCAGGTATCAAAAATACAACAACCCATTTTTTTGAATCAGAGATTTCCTTTATACCTTTTTGGTTTTATTGTAAAACAACTTGTGTAATTAACAACAAAATATTTTATAAATTAAAAAAAAGAAAAACCTATTTTAATTTTACAATATATGATTCACAATTGGTAATTTAAGCGTTAGTTTTACTAAAAATTTAATTTTAAATTATTTTTGATTTATTAGAGACAGGAATATTG
Source organism: Listronotus bonariensis (assembly GCA_014170235.1). Taxonomy (NCBI): domain Eukaryota; kingdom Metazoa; phylum Arthropoda; class Insecta; order Coleoptera; family Curculionidae; genus Listronotus; species Listronotus bonariensis. The sequence goes on along the minus strand of JACEGR010006506.1, from coordinate 4,118 downwards.
TTAAGATAACATTTCACCTTTTACATTCGGAATCGTTAATAAAACTCAATTTCATGTAGCCTTCTATTTTAATTTTGAATCGTCGCCTCTTTCTAAAACTCCAAGGTAAAGGGTTTCGGTTCAATCAGTTTCAAATTTCCATGCAGTTTCCCTGGTAATTTCAGGCATTATTATAGTTTTTGATTAAACATCCAGAGAATCTTCTTCCAACCGCAAATATTGCTTTTATGCCCTGATTTGTAGTTTTGTAGGTGTAGGTACTGGATAAATTGTTACGGTTGTGCTTATCTGGTGGATAACGCAAATATTTAATTTGTCAAGTTATGTGTTAATGTGATGAAAGTAAATCATTGTAAGATAATATGTTAGATGTATTATTACAGTCTGAAAACGTGTTTTACGGAAATTAATTAAATCTTTGATAATTTAGTACTTATTATAAATTTATATTCAGACTTTTCTATTGTTATTTTTTAATAAAGCTAAGTAAAACTAAATAAAAATAAACCAAAAATAATAGATTTAGGCGTGGTTAATTGGGATAATACCCATCGCCTCACTAACCTAGTTATCAAAGCTTACTAATAGCGTATTTAATACCTATACTTCTCTGACCAACAATGTTATTGTTTGAAATACATAAAAAACCACTTGTCACGTCTCTGAATAAAATACGTTTTAAAACATTTTCACTTAGCTTGACCTGTTAAGGTATTTGTTATTTGATATTATTTTGGTCAAATCTAGTAATTGGAATCTTACACCCCTTCTAACGACCGATCAATCTGAAATTTGGTACACGCGCTAATCTTAATGACAATATAATATAAGACATTCTTTGTAATTGTAAATACAAGATGGCCGCCGATACAAAATGACGGATTACATATAACTTCACTACAACCTTTATATGAGTATCAAATAAAGGGGCTTGATTTGTTGAATAAATCTCACTATTAAAAAAATCCTACATGGCCGCCGCAACAAAATGGCTAATTAAATATTTTCCACAACAAATTACATAACAATATAGAACAATTGGTTAGTTCTGGCTAGTTATAGTGAGGCATTAAATGAACTTACGAAATAAGAAGTATCAACTAACAAGAAAACCTAAAAATAAATTATGTAAAAAAATATGTTAAACCGTTTTATTGTACTTAAGGCTAAAAAAATAATTTTGTAAGTTTAGGGCACCAGATCAAAGCAATATTTTTAATAATCTGGGGTATTTAATCAGATAAATATTCAAATCGTTTGCACGTGAAATTTCAATCATAATATTTACTCTGAATACGCTACGCCAAACGATTTTATTATTTGTCTGATCAATACCTCAAATTAATGAGAAGTTTGGTGCGATCTGGTAGCGACTTACCAGATTAGTTTTAAGCTTTTAGTAAAATAAAACTATTTAACATAAAAGAATACATTTTATTTGCAAAGTACTGTTATTTTATTTAAAACTAATAAGTTTGGAGAGGTATGTAAAAAATAACTAAATTACCGCCCTTTTTTTTAATAATTTATGACATGGCAGCGGTAGTTGTTTAGTAAAAGGCATTTTATTGGCTTGTTTCAATTAGCTTACGGTTGCAAGTTAATTGTAGTTTCTCGTTGATCACGTTTTAAAGCAGGTGGTTTAAGCAGGGCACGTGCTCATTGTATTGCCCTCTAATTTATTTACTTGTAGGAAATTAAAAAAGAGCAGCAACTGTTGTAGCAATAAATGCGAATTATATATCAGTTGGTATGTAGAGTACGCGTAAAAAAATGCTGTTTTCTTTAATCGCTAATATAAAGTTAAAGTACTCCATTTTAGTAGACTACATAAAGTGGTAAAAAAGTAACTTTTACACTTTAAAGCTTCTTTTCACACCTTGAATTAGTGTTTTGTTTCAATGCCTACTACAATAAACTTAAATATTAATTTATGCAATGTAAACGCGGCATCAACTAAATCAAACAGTCAAGTCACCTTTATACTTACTACCAATATTTCTTTTAGTTCATGTGTCGATAGTTTTAAAATTTGACAGTTTGCAAATAAATTTATTAGAAATTATTGACAATTATTAGTAATCATTAATTTGGATTATTTTAACAAAAAGTTAATACAAACAATTTTAAAAAATTGAATAATAAATGCATAGTTATGAAAAGGATAATTGTCTTTTAAAAAATAAGGATAATATAATTTTCTGTTGCAAAATAATGACTGTGCAGAAAAAATAAAAATTTATAAGTTTAGATAATTAAGACATGTATAAAATAATATTTTGGAAAACATTTTATACGGTCGTAGAAAAAATATAGTATGTAACACATGCATAAAGTGTATTTTTTTACCCATGGGATTGCCGCTGACCTGACGACGTGCTGTCAAACTCCTTATTTGTTAAAAAAAAAAGGATTACTTTATACTCTTGTTACCTAAATTATATAAAAAAAATAAAAACGTTTAGGTTAAGTAAAAGATTTGAAACGCAAAGCCATAATTTTATAAACTTTGTTAGAGACTTCCACTGCAGCGATTAATATCATCTTTTTTAAAAAATGGTCCTCTGGTTACTAAGATGTTTTAACGCAAATTTTTTTAATCTTGTATGGTTTTTTCTAAGAAAATATATGGTTTTTTTCTAAGAAAATATATTAATTGCATATTTGAAGCATGTCGGCAACCAGTAATACATCAAACCAAGGGTAATAAATGTGGCCGGTGTGCTCAATTCATTTCAGCCAATCATTAGCCTAATTTTTAAAACGAAATAGTTTTCGTATTTATTTGTTATCCTTTATTATCAATTGTATTAATAGATTTTTATGTTTTTTGTGTTATGTTTTCCTTTTTTGTCATTGTAACTTGTGCATTAGTTAAGTTGTTAAGTTACTAATATGAGGGGTTATTAATTTAGGGTACCTACTAAGAATTTTAAGCCTGTAAACAGGGATATTTGAACCTTGGTATCATCCTAAACAAAAATTACTTTTAAATCCTTATTAAATGGCATTGTTAAGTTTTTCACCCTTAAGATTAAAAAACATTAAATAAGCAACATGTGGTTGTATACTTATTGTGATTTCGTGATTTGATATTTGTTATTCTACTTTGATTAGTGTGGGTCGGTAAATGGCTTTCATATGTCATAACAACTATATTTGTTTTTAGATTTAAAAAAGTAACCTTAAGGTGGTTATTAAAAATTTTGAGAAAAAAAAATGCAACTAAAATAGTTAGTGGTAACTTGGCATTGGCATGAATTTTTCTCCACATTTAAAATTTAGGTTAATCAGAGTTTTAAAGGGGTAAAAACTTTTTTTGGTTGCTTGGAGTATGGAATGGAATTGAAAATAAGTACACATACCTCCAAAATTCTTGGCCCCCCTGGTATATAACAATGTAATGCAATTAAAGTGTAAAAGTGTAGTACATTTATTAAATTGCTTTATTGCTAACATTTTGTAGCTTCAAATATTCTTTTTTTGTTGCTTATTTTAAAATAAATAATAATAAAAGTAAAAAAAATGTAAAAAAATGAAAACATTATTTAATATTTTTAATAAAGAAATGTAAGCATACAACATAACAAAACATTAATAATGAGTATGGCCACCGCTTTGCTCAATGAGTTGACCAACACGTCTTGGCATACTGCGAATAAGGTTGTGGATAAGAATAAGTGAAGTTCACCGCCCGTACATTATTCCGCCCCAAAACACGACTGTCCCCCCTTGGTCAACACCACCAGTTTCTTCAAACAAAGTTATTATGCGTCTGACTGAGGTCCTGGGGATGTTAAAACGGTCCGAAATTTGGTGCTTTTACACACCTTCTTGGTGTGAAGCCACTATTTTTCCTCTGTTAAACGAAGAAATCGGATTTCCCGGCATTCTGTACAAAAATTGTTTGTGTGTATTCTTTCGATTAAAATTTAAAACTGCTATCTTTTAAAGATATTCCTTTATTTTTGGAGTTTTGTTATCAATTTTTGTTTATTTCTCAATAAGAATATTTGACATTTAATTGACAATTTATGTACAAATTTTTGCCGTTCTATAAAAAATTGGACTGAACCTATAATTTTTGTTTTTAACTGTTTTTTTGTAAATATTTATTT
>JACEGR010006505.1:0-59972 GCA_014170235.1 Listronotus bonariensis | reverse complement strand
TAAAATATTTTATTAATCTATTGCTTATAACTTATTTTATTATGGAAGATAAGCGATCACCTAAATCAAAAGTTTATAGGCAATTCAAGCAACAACAAAGTGGAAACCGTGGTGAGTCACTATGTTTAAATGCATTCCTATGCATTGCCAATGAACCTTTGATTAGGCTTTCATTGTGTATAAAATTTATTACACTGAAAGATTTTAATAAATACAGGATGTATCATTTGTCAGATTTTAAGAATTCTGGCAACATATGTAGTTGCTTGTGTTCTTAAGATTTCGGCCTCATTTTGGTACCTATTTTGGTTGACAGATAAACAATAGGTTAAACTTCACTTGAATCCAAAAACATATTCCAATTGATATATAAGCAATAAAGTTTAACCCATTGTTTATCTGTCATCCAAAAAGGTACCAAAAGAGCCGAAAACGCCCTCTAGCAATTTTAAATATGTTAAATGATATGATGTATATTTCAAAACAAATTTCTCCATACAAAACCAATAAAGAGGACATTGAGATGCTAGGACTCTGAAATTTAAGCTTTCACGAATGCAGATAGAGTAATAAGCAGTTTAATTAGAGATAGTGTTTTGAACAAAAATGTAAAAAGTAATTTTTAACTCTAAAACCACTAGATATATGTAGGTATAGGATAATGTCAAGCAAAAAGATTTAGAAAGTAATGGCGAATTTAAAAATATTAAAATATACAAAATGTTTCATTTAAAATATCAAAGATGATAATATCGGGACAAGCAGCAACGTAGCGACATTAAAAATATCATTTTAGATCGTTAGATTACAAGCAACTACGTATGTTGCCAAATTTTTTAAAAGATCCAGTGCCCGTTTTCCGTGAACGTCTGCACCATACACGAATCGTAATACACCCTGTATACCTAATTAATTTTAATTGAATTTAGATTGTATGCATTTGTTTTTGTTACTTGAGATTTAATAGCTGTGTGTCTCTGCGTTGTTAAAATATTTAAAAAACTAATTATTTTATATTTAAAACAGAACAAAACTTTTATTTTTATCAATTATTCTTTCCACTCCCTTGCTTATCCATTTTTTAAAATAATTATTCCTGTATTTAAAATTAACGTAATATGTGTTTGTATGCGTAGGTTTTATACAAATTCTTGTTTCAAAACGTTTGAAAATATTTTTGAGTAGAATGCCGAGAAAAGAAGGTAGTAAGTTTGTTTCTTTCCTAAAGAAAAATAATAATACGTTCGTATACTGCATTAGCTAAATAACATAACACATAAGCAATGTGAGAAAAAGGTACAGTCTAACGGGAATGCCGGCATGTAAACATTTCGTATTGATGAAATAATCATACATCCTTTTGTTGTTGCTTTAATGGCCGATAACCTTTAGCTATTCCTTTATACAGTGTATTATTGTGTATTTAGAAACTATACAGATCGTGCCAGCTCGATGCTTTAATTTCTAGATTTTGTGCCGATTTACATGCCCGTTTTAAACAAAAAATATAATTCGTCAAAAAATAAAATATACCTAACAAAGATATTTTGGTTTGTATATTTTGAAAAAGAAAAAAATATTTGTTTTATTTTTTTACTAAGGATAAATTATAGTAGTATAAAATATAGTATTATTAAATTGCACAATTTAAAGTTACAAGATTTGTCTTTGTTTATATGTGCTTACTGTTGCACCAATATAAAGTATACACCAGTTTAAAGCCTAAAAATATGGTATATGTTTTGTTTCAAAAATGTTTTTTTATTAGAGATTGATGTGGTTCTGCTGGCTTAGAACTAAGCCAAGAACTACAAAGTAAAAAAATATTTTTTGAACTAAGTCATATAGAAACATTAAACTATGTATACCCAGAAGCCTAAAATAGCCTAAAGGCTGACATATTCTTAAACAAGAAAAAACAGAAACTATTTTTTTTTAATTGTGGTCCGATATTATTAAATAGATTATTTTTTCGAAAACAAAGAGAAAAGTGTTTTAAAATATAATGGTACAGAGCCTAAAAAGAGCCTAAAAATATGGTATAGTTTTGTTTCAAAATGTTTTATTATTGGAAAATACCGATGCAAAAAAAAAACTATTAGGACTAAAATTTGGAACTTAAAGTCCGGCCCCCTGCTCCTCTCCTAAAAGCTTAACCGTTTGGTATTTTGTTATGAAATCTGGAATGAAATTATACCGATGATGCATCGCCAAACTGGCCATAGGAAATCCCATGTAGATTTTAATACCTTCAAATATTGGCTCTCCTATTTAATGTACAACAAAATTGTATTAGACTATTTTAAAGGCATTGATAAGATAAGCTAACACACTAAATTTTTTTTCTAATCAGCCAATTAACAGTTATTTAACAGTTATAATATCGTTTCATACCTGACACATACCGTAATGAATACAATATCTTGTATTTTTTTTTATCTTTGAACAATCCACGAAGGCTGAAAGCCTAAATACTAACGTACCGTGGGTGTCTTAAGCGAGGTAAGAGAGGAGTTTGTTGACACGGGACCTCAATACTTGAAGATTTGGGGAGACGGAAAGACCTCCGCTGGCAGTAGGTTCCATAGTCTAGACACTCTAGGGTTAAAAGAACGAACAAAGTGGGAGTTCCGGTATAAGGATGCATACGTGCGGCACTACGAGTTTCTCTGTTGGGAACCGTGAGTGGAGGAATTATACTGGACAATTCTTCAGAGCAGAAGCCAGGGAAGTACCTATAAAAAGCGATAGATTTCCCACAGCACCACAATGGGAAAGAGAGGGAAGCCTTTCTGTAAGTAAAGGATCATTAATTGACGCAAACAGCTCTTCTTTGAATGGAATCAAGAATGCTTAGGGTTGTGGGGGACGCCATGCCCCAGATATGAGAACAATATTCCAAGGGAGGGTCGGATTTGGGACACATACAAAAGTGTATAAATTAGAAGGGAAAAACTTTTTGGCTCGAAAGAGAAATCAAGCTTTTTCAAGCTGCCGTGGTTATAGATACAATGCCAGTTAAGGTTACTTTCAAAAGTGACGCCCACAAGATTGAAGGCGTCTTGGCTCTGTAAAACTTGGCCGCTCATAAGTAGAGGATGAGTATTTAATGACTCTTTCCGCGACAAGGAACATGATTATGTTTTGGATGCATTAAAATGGACGAGATTTTTGGCGCCCCAATCCAATATTAAATTAAGATCCTGCGAAAGAGATATCTGCATCGCTCTGCGTTTGTTTTCCAAATCAGGATTAGAGATTTTTATAGCAACTTGAAATTTGGAGTGAAGGGTACTATCGTCGACAAAACTATGAATGGAATTAGTTGTGAACGAGAGAAGGTCGTTGATATGAAGAAGAAACAATGTTGGTGCCAGAACTGAGCCCTGAGGCACTCCAGTTTACTTGGTGAAAGCTTGAACAATAACTGATATACATCGATCAGATAGATAACTAGAGAGCCAAGTACAGATTTTAGTTGAAAGACCATAGGAGGGAAGTTTATTAAGAAGTGCGGCATGCCAGACCTGGTCGAAAGCTTTAGATATATCAAGAGCAACGATCTGGGACTCACCTAGAAACTCAAGAGACTTATTATTCCAACAGTGTGATACGAAGGAAAGAAAATCTGCTGTAGATCTTTTGTGGCGAAATCCATACTGCCAGTCATGCAAAATACTTAAGGATTTGTAAATTAATGAATTTCTCCATCAAAAAATTGAAAGAAGTAAATTTGGTCTATAGTTAGATGAAAGAGCAGTTTTCCAGCTCTCCGGAAAAATACTTGGATCGTAAAAAAAATCTTAAATTTTACCTAGTAACAAATATATGGCTAATTAGAAAATACCGAAAATTAGTGCGTGAGCCTATCTTATTAACTACTTCAAAATAAGTCTAATACTATTTTATTGTAAAATTAATAGGGGGGCCAATATTTATAGGTATCAATGTACTATCCGGTATGAGCAAGGCCTGATCGACCATTATCTTCATTAAAAAAAATATTCCGAAACAGCGCCCAGCTGTCATTTTGACATTTAAAGGTGCCGTTGGTATGTCAAAATATGCAAAAGTTGCTCATGGGTATATTATTGATCCAAATGTCATTACAATATATCAAACAGTTTAAAAGATATAAAAGATGGTATACAACCAATAATTTGTGTTTAATTTGCATTGTAATTTACTGCACGCACAACACAGGGTGTTTATTTTTAGTCAATAATCCTGTGTTTTAACTATATGCACTTTCTTTATAACAGCACCATTTTTATCTTGTTTAAAATTGACAACACACAACACCCTGTGTATAAAATACCCCTCAGCATGAAAAATAAGACGACATACAACGTGTTAGGAAAATATGTGGTACACCAAATCATTTTTCTGTCATAGTATTTTTACACCTGTTTTCCAAACACCCTGTATAAAAATACCTACGAGAAATCATAATATCAGTAGTTACATATGGAAATAAAGACCCCATAATATTTTAAGAAACCTTTTGCATTTAAAATGTGCAATTCAGAAGTGGGATATGGTTTTTTTACATACATTTTTAGCTATACGGATCACTGTGGTAATTTTACTTTTCAAACCTAACCTTACATGTTTCCACCCATCATTATCGAACTTCCTACGATTTTTTTTAATTTATTCAGGACCATCTTATTCCCAACTCGGCCTGGAAAGACTACTCAGCCAACACCAATACCAACTACGGCTTCGAATCTTTCGAACGTGAAGAAGCAGCTAAAAACACCATCAGAACGGTAACGGCCGCGCACCTCCCCTCAAGGTCGTCCTCGATCGCATCCTCCCAGGCCTCAAGGGACGGCCACCCAGCGTCCCCCTCAAGCACCCCCAGGGGACTCGAGGAGCCTTCAGAGACCTAGGAGCGCTGTTATGCCACCTCCGAATGATAGGAGCACTTTCTCGTTGCCTAGGACACAATATGATAGGCACACTGTCGGGGCGGCCAAAGGGGGCAAATGCCCGCTGATTTTTACTTTATGCCTTCTCAGAGGAAGTATTCCGGGGAAGTTGTGCGGGTGTATGTTGATTATAACGGACAGAAGAGAGAGCACTAGATAGTAACTAGTATGTAAATACTTTTTTGAGGTGAATTTAAAAATTACCTCAGCAATATCGAACTATTATTCTTGAAAGAAAATAATCAATTTTGATTATTATGCATTGCTGGTTAGGAACATTTTTAAAAAAGTGCGTCTTATCCCCTCATTATTAAATATTATATTTGTAAGATTATTAGTTTTATTATTTTATTTCTAGTCGTATTTTTACCATACAATCAACTGTATTTGAGGTGATTCAAATGCAGTGACTAGATCAAAAGGTTATTATTAAATACAGAAAACTACTCTTAAAATTCTCTTCCTGAATAACTAATTTGAATCACCTTTTAAGAAACTCAAAACGGTACCTAAATATGAATAAATATTAAATTTGTGTTAGACAATTATTATTATTTTTAAAATAAGCATGTAGTACATTCTATCCAACTTTTAAAAATGCCAAAATAGCATTATTGAAATACGGATTATGCATTTAGAGATAGATATATTAGATAGGTAAAATAGAATTTTACAATACCCACATTTTTATTTAACTTATTTTGTACATATACATACTTACCAATAATACCAGAGATTTTGAATAAAAATTTACAAACTTAACGGCACGTTACCGTTGCTGTTAATGTACTGTTTGGCACTGTTTTTTGTATTTTTTTGTGTCAAAGCTGTCAGCGCCAATACTATTATTTGTCATTAAGGCCGTGGTCCGAATCACGCTCACAGCGTACCAAAACGCGGTTCGATTCGTGTTTTTCACCTTACCGTTAGCATTGTGGAAGCTATGACGTCACATGTGACGTCACACCCTAGTGCTGACAGTACTCAAGGGTCGGATCGTTAGCACCGTGAGCATCGACGTTGTTTGGCGCCATTTATTTGAATCGATGTATTGTTTCCGTGATTTCAAGCTTCCAAAATAAAATTTATTCATCGTCACTTTCCTTGATTGCGGAAAATACTTGAAATACAAGCATTTTCCCATCTTGATCAGTTATACCACATACTCCACCCATGTTTGTTTCAAAAAATGCTTTGTTAGGTTATGTTGAACTTGTTGAATTCGTAAACATACCCACAATTGGTCCGAATTATTAATACTGTAAACAGACGTTGGCACGCTCACCTTAATCGGACCGCACGTTAACAGTTTATACGTCGTAAATGCTGTGAGCACAATTCGGGCCGCGGCCTAAGATATTTGCACTTTTTGGTTTATGTTTATTTAAAGTTAATATTAATTAATTGTGAAAATAATAAACATTTCACAGCGCGTCTTAACCTTATGTCTTACTACTGCAGGCATCTGTATCAATTGAAAACTAAAATTAAGCGACTTGGCAACGTTGCAGTTGCAAATTTAGAACATTATGACATTTCATAATCAAGTTTTGCTTTCTGCTGTTGCAGTTAATATTCTATTTTTAATGAATTTTTTATGATTTATGGAATGAATGTAATAAAAAATACGAAAATAGTTGTGTTAAGCGTTTAAGAGGTTGCCATCATGGATTATATTAAAAATTCAGCAATGAAGCAAAACGTGGGAAGTCAGTTTTGGTTTATCTGCAGTGCAAGTCTAAATAACGAAGAACTTACGCTTTATGGCTATATATAAAGTTTCGCGAAACACTGACTATTATCCTGCTTTGTGTTATTTAGGTTGTTAGACAATGATGTCAAAAAAAAAAATTTTCGTGAAATTTAATAACTAATCAGGTAATTTATGTAATTATTCTTCGCCAAATTGAATCTAGATACCCATTTTTATCAGCTGTTTGACCGAATTGCAACACTGTGCTCCATAATTTAAATTCCCAATTGCGCATGATCAATACGTGGCATGTAGGTGCAATCTTATTGGTCGTCCAATAACATCCAACCAACTACTAACGTCAAAAGGATAAGATTTGGCCATAATGGAACGACAGTAAAAGTCAACTGTGAACTGCAGCATCTTTCATAAATAGTTGTTTTAAATACCAAAAATGTATCCGGGATATCAACAGCAGCGACAACGAAAACGTTATGTTTATAAATTGACCATTTTAGATATTATGTAGTACTGATCAAATAAAAGAGGGGTGCTGATTATCACGTAGAATATAGTGTTTGAAGACATTGATAAAATAAGCTCACACAAAAATTCGGTATTTCCTAATAAGTCAATTAAAAGTTATTTTGGAAAATCTATTTGTTAAATGGTTTCATAACTGGTTAATTATGTACCCTGTTTCCATTTAAGAGGAAAAATGGCATATTTTTCAATATCATTTATTTGGCTTCTTTTCATTCAGATCGTAAGTATTCGAAAAGTTTCCAAAAATTAAATAAAAAATAATTTATAGGTATTTTATGATGGCTTTGTTAGAAACCAAAGCCCCTATTTCATTTTTCAAATTATTTTACAAAAAATACAAGTAAAAAAGATTGTTAGTAATTCAATGAAGAAAGTTTTGTTTAAGTTTATTCTAGGGATAACATTAATTTTATTATAAATAAAACAAAAAATGAAAATAAGATTTGAAGTGAACGCATGGCATAAAACACTTTTAAAGACTCATGTAAATAATCAAATATTAAAACTTAAGTGTTAATAAATGTAACTTTTTACCATAATTTTAAAAACACTATTTTGTTAACCATTCAATAAAAGTAGAAAACGTAATTGTTTAGTTTGTAAAATACTACTAAACTTTTAATGTACAGTATTTAGTGTAGTATTATAGAATCGATAAATAGAATAAAATTTGTTAAAAAAACTGTTTTTTTTTCTACTACTGTATAAATAAGAAAACTTTGTGGTCCTAGCAACGCGAATGATAACGAAAGAGAACCTTCGTGTTACCTGGTTGCTAAGCGTTGCTAGCTACGAAAGTAATATTTTCAGCGCCTGGACAAAAAAGTAAGAGTAAAAAAAGAAAATATGCTTGTGGGAAATATTAGGATTTATTTATAAAAAGTAACTAATTTATGACAAAATATTTTAAAAAACTAGGTTAGGTAGCAATTAGCAAAAGAAATTGGAGGAATAATACTTGAATTAACAGTTTTTAAATTTGTTGTTGGGGTATCGTTATCACCTTTAACTACGTTAATATTCATATTTTTCACTGTTACTTCATTAGAGGAAATATTGGTAGGAATTTCGTGTAAAATCTTCTTTGAAATTTCCACCTTATTACTATAGGATTCAGCAATATATCCCTCCGCAACAGAAAAGACTTCCAACCTCCATGCCTTTTAAGTCCAAAATATCGACATCCGAAGCATTGGCAAGGAACGTAGTTGACGTTCTTCTAAAAGAATGGCCAGTGTATCTACTGATGTCTTCAAGCTTCAAAAACTTCGCAATTTCTTTAGGTACATTTGAAATAGTGTGCTTTGCAATTACTTGATTAACACATTTACCTCTTTCATAACGATACAATAAGCGCTCATCTAGAGCATTCCTTGGTCTCAGCTTAATATATTCCTGTAGAAATCTGACATAAGGAACTGAGCCTTCATCGTTGGTTACTACAAAGTTTCTTTTTTAACTTTATTTTTAGACTCCACTATTTTTACTATAGCCACGTCATTTCTTATTTCTACATCACTTAGCTTCATTCTGTATATTTCGTCTGTCCGGCATGCCCCAGCCACTCCCATAATGGCTATTACTTTCATTGCTAAGTAACTTTGATCAGGCGCGTTAAGTAAACACTTTATGATTTCTTCTTTTTAAATTTTTTTGACTTTTTGCCTCATAACCATCGTTTTTCCTTTTAATAAAAGCAACTAGTTTCTTGAACTCCGAAATATCTTGATTTTTGTTTACGGAAATTGTTAACTTGAGCATGGAATATACAGACCAGAGGGTTGGTGGTGATAAAGACTCGGATTTTCTTGAAAATACGCCAACATCACATTCTCGTCAATCCGCCCCACATTTTTTGTAGCAAGCCATTCAGAAAACGATTTATATGTTTGATGGTACCTCTCTTTAGATTTGTCTGGCAGAAGTGAGGCACACGCAAGGTCAGCTGCCTTTTGGATGTCATTTTCATATTCATTTAACATTTTAAAATGGGAATGGATTTATACTAAATTAACAATAATTCAATATCTGACAAGATGCAGAATGTCAACAATAAATATGTTGCTATGGATTAATTTTAACAGGTAAAATTTCAAAATCTCATTTCAATATTTCTATTAAAACATGATGTTAATGATTATTAAATTATGCGATACACTAGAACAGTAGCAGAAAAAATATAATACATTACACGATGCGAAAGGCCTTTTAAGTATTCGGAGGTTTTAAATAGCCTCGGCTATTTAAAAACCACCTCACACCAAAAATTAAACTTTCGCATCTTGTAATGTAAATAACTATTTTTAATTATAAATCTATATTTTTGGATATCTAAAGGGTGTTTCGTTTTCTTACCCATGAATAACTATACAGGGTGATTCAAAAATCGATCACGAAAGTTAAGGGGGTGATTCTACTTGGCAAAATAAGGGTAGAGCTTCATATAATTTTTTTTCAAAATGTCATTCGTTTTCTAGTTACAAGCCGTCAAAGTTCAATTTTATTTTGGTTTTTTCGCCATATTGCATTTATTTTTTAACCAATCTAGTTGATATTTGGCACACAAATCGAGCTTTGCAGATTCTAAAATTTTAAGACAAAAGTACTTTTGTTAAATACCGCCAGAGGGCACCTTACCTAAAACTTAAAATTTATATACATCATAACTTTTTTTTAAATTTTTAACACGCCGTAGTTGAAAAACTAAACCGTTTGGGACAGATGTTTATATAGAAGTTTTTTCTTATTTTTGTTGTAGAATCTATTGGTTAAGTTTGTCGGTTGAGTTACTGGAAACCCAGTATGTATGTAGGTAATTTGATTGAAATTGATGAAAACTTTGATGTCTATTGGTGCCTAAACGGTGAGGTCTATCGACTTTAATAAAGAGTACCTTATTTTTAAGTTTTTTGATTGTCTATAAAATGGCGCCTCCAGCTTTGCAACATCTGTCAAAATAAAAAGTTATGATGTAAATAAATTTTAAGTTTTAGGTAAAGTGCCTCTGGCGGTATTTAAAAAGTACTCTTTGTCTTCAAATTTTAGAATCTGCAAAGCTCGATTTGTGTGCCAAATATCAACTGGATTGGTTAAAAATAAATGCAATATGGCGAAAAACCAAAATAAAAATTGAACTTTGACGGCTTGTAACTCGAAAACGAATGACATTTTGAAAAATTTATATAAAGCTCTACCCTTATTTTGTCAAGTAGAATCACCACCTGAAGTTTGTGATCGATTTTTGAATCACCCTGTATAATGGAAAATTATAGCATTGCTCACTTAAAGGAGTGTAGAAATATGAAAGGTATTGTATTTGGAAAAATAATAAAACAAATTCATTACAAAAAAATATTATCATTTTTTACATACTATTCTCACTTTAACACTTGTTTATTAGGCCTTAAGTTTAAAAGTTTAATTATTTGGTTGCTAAAATTAAACAATCTCATAGCAAAAAAAAATGTATGCTTTTATTTTAATCATTGTAAAAACGCCAACATAAAAATATACGGATTGTCCCAAAAGTATGCAAATAACTAAATATTTCAAAAACTAAGAGCCATGAAAAAACCTTTAATTAAAAAAATTGTTCAAAATAAAGGATATTTTGCTTTATATACACGCGGTCAAAAATCAACCTCTAGGGAGATATCTCGGTACAAAAATTGCTTAAAAATAACGTTTTTATTTTTTATCTCAGAAACAAAAATCGCTAGAATAATGAAACTCTAGGGAAATATTGCTGTTTGGTGCGTTTTTTTGCTGGTTGGTTGGTTGAGTTTGGTTGGGTTGGGTTGGTTTGAGGCGGGGTTGGTCATTCGACCCTGTTTGCACTGCAGCCTATTGGCTTATTGTACACCCCTCCCTTGTTACATAAGCCCACTGCCCTTTATCAGGTTTAGTAGATTTATGCCAAGATGTTCATGCGGGAGAGGGTTCTCGCCATAGACTGTGTCTTTTGCGTGTCAGTGCAATGCAGTTGTATATTATGTGTGAGGCTGTTTCCTCCTCTTCCCCGCAAAGCCTGCATGTTATGGGTCCATTGTAACTGCCCATTTTTTGCAAGTGTTTCCTTAGATGACAGTGTCCTGTCAGAAGTCCTACTACTTGTCTTAGCTGAGTGCGCTCCAGCTGAAGGACCTCCGTTTTTAGTTCCTTGGAAGGATCACCCAGTGTCTCCTTCTGCATGTCTTTGGCCAGGTGATGTATGCTAACAAGCAAGATTCCTAGAGTTTCTAGGCTGTGGAACCTACTGCCAGCGGAGGTCTTTTCCTTTCCCCCAAATCTTCAAGTTTTTGAGTCCCATTTTAACAAACTTCCTTAAGACACCCACGGTACGTTAGTATTTAGGCTTTCAGCCTTCGTGGATTGTCCAAAGATAAAAAAAACATATTGTTGTTGAGACAATATGCTTATAGTTTTTCGTCACCTTTTTGGACAGTCCGAGTACTGGCTCTGGGCCGTTGAACCTTCTAGACGACCCAGCTCTCGCTAGTTCATCTGCTTTTTCATTGCCTTCTATTCCCGATTGTCCAGGAACCCACAGAAGTTCTATCCTGTTGTTTCTGGTGGCGAGCTCTTTGATACTATTCAGGCACTCCATCGTGATTTTGGATGTTATACGATGGGCATCCAAGGCTTTTAGAGCAGCCTTGCTGTCCGAGAGAATGTGAATGATGTGGTTGTGATACCCTCTTCTTATATTCTCTTGAACGCATACTAGAATAGCATATATTTCTGCCTGGTATACAGTGGCTTGCCTTCCTAATGGGAGGCTAAAAGTTCTGAGAGCATTGCCTCAAATACCACGCCTCTGTCAAGTGATGGAGGTGTTCCATTTGTCCATATGTCAGGATTACAGCTGACCTTATATGGTTTTTCGAAGTTGTAGACCCCAGTCATGTGGTCTGATCTCACGGTCAAGGGCTGTACCCTAGTGTGACTGTGTCCTCCAGGACGTTGTTTCCACGTCCCAGGTATTTATCATTCTATAGGCGCTATTTATATCTTCCGTCTTGATAAAAATGTCCAAGGGCGTTAGGCCCAGGATTATTTCCATAGCCATAGAAGGTGTACTTCTTAGGGCACCGGTAATGCACAGATAAGCCAGTCTCTAAATGTTCTGTTATAAAAATGTACTTTCTAAATATATTTCCACTCTTTTAGAATTAATGGAAGTGGTGGAAATAAACTACCTTTATCGTTCTTGTCAACTTAATTTAGAAGTGAAACTTAGGCAATGAAATTGAAATATATAAATTTGGATAGACTGGTTTATTTAGACACTTTTTTAACTTTTTTGTTTTTTTAATAAACTTACCAATTTCAAATAAAAAAATAAAATGTAAATCATAGCATGTCGAGGACGTGGAAATTTATTTTTATAAATAAATATTTTTATCTGTTGTCAGCTATGAAGGTATTTGTAATATTTCTTGATTTCACAACACTCGGTGGTTTTAACACAATACTCTTTTTGTATTTATGATAAAAAATAAAGACGGATGTTTTTTTTTAAATTTCGGATATCTCCCTAATGGTCAACTTCTAACCCCATCTTTGGGGGCAAGGGGCAAACTATTCTTTATTTTAAACAAAGAATCACCTCCTAAATGTTTTTGCATTTGTTTAGTAACATCCTGTATAGAACATTTTTTTATCTTTGGACAAACCACGAAGGCTAAAAGCCTAAATACTAACGTACCGTGGGTGTCTTAAGCGAGGTAAGAGGGAGTTTGTCGTCACAGGACTTAAAAACTTGAAGATTTGGGGCGGAAGGAAAGACCTCCGCGGGCAGCAGGTTCCACATTCTAGAAACTCTAGGGATAAAAGAACGAACAAAGTGGGAAGTTCGGGGCCTGTCCAGTTGGACGGTATAGCGATGCATATGCGCGGAACCACGAGTTTCTCTGTTGGGAACCGTGAGTGGAGGAACTAACTATACTGGACAATTCTTCAGAGCAGAAGACATGGAAGTACCTATAAAAAAGCGATAGATCCCCACAGCCCAACGATGGGCAAGAGAGGAAGCCTTTTTGTAAGTGAAGGATCATTAATGAGACGAATAGCTCTTCTTTGAATCGAATCCAGAATGTTTAGGGTTGTGGGGGAAGCCATGCCCCAGATATGAGAACAATACTCTAAGGGAGGTCGGATTTGGGAAACATATAAAGTGTATAAATTAGAAGGGGAAAAATACTTTTTGGCTCGAAAGAGAAATCCAAGCTTTTGAAGCTGCCGTGGCTATAGATACAATGTGTTTATGCCAGTTAAGGTTACTTTCAAATGTGACGCCCACAAGGTTGAAGGTGTTTTTGCTCTGTAAAACTTGGCCGCTCATTAGTAGAAGATGAGTATTTGGTGACTCTTTTCGGACAAGGAACATGATTGTGTTTTGGATGCATTAAAATGGACGAGATTTTTGGCGCCCCAATCCAATATTAAATTAAGATCCTGCGAAAGAGATATCTGCATCGCTCTGCGTTTGTTTACCAAATCAGGTTTAGTGATGGGTTTAGGAACCTTAAAACTGGAGTGAAGGGTACTATCGTCGGCGAAACTATGAATGGAATTAGTTGTGGATGAGAGAAGGTCGTTGATATGAAGAAGAAATAATTTTGGTGTCAGAACTGAGGCACTCCAGCATTTTCTTGGTGAAAGCTTAAAGAATGGTCGTCCACAATAATTGATATACGTCGATCAGATAGATAACTAGAGAGCCAAGTACAGAGTTTAGTTGAAATACCATAGGAGGGAAGTTTGTTAAGAAGTGCGGAAGTTTGTTAAGAAGTTTGTTAAGAAGGCGGAAGTTTGTTAAGAAGTGAAACTTCTTCAATGGCCTATAGTTTTCGAGATATATTTAGCCGTTTCTATACTTTTAGGACAGGCTATATAGCGATGTACTGAAAAATTTCATATGTCGTCAATGTAAGTTGTATTAGTTTTGGCGTTTTTCACGTTCTCATTTTACACAGTACTATGGTCTAAATAAATTTACCACTGCATCGAACAATGACGTTTTTTGACCTTACTTTCTAAATACCGGTATGGAATATGGAAACCAAACCGCCGTCCTTAGGAAATACGTACGTTTAATCCCCTCCACCAATCTACTATGTACTCTCCTGCAATTCACCGCTGCAACGAGCGCGCAGATTTGAGCAGAACGAGATCAGGGGCTACCGGCCCACCGCTTCCATCTATCGTCGGACCCCACCTCGAATATTTAATATGCTTTCAATTCCCTTTTGTCGGCTATTTGGTTTCCACACCTGCCTGTATTAAAGATATATAACGATAAAATAATAAATTTTATATAAAAATCACAAGTTTGAATCTTCTTTAGGTAAATAGAGAATAATTGTTAACATCGTGATTCTAAACAAAAATATTTAACACAGATATGTATAAAGATTATAAAATTATTTTTTAGAAGTAATTACAAAAATGCTTAAAGAAAACAGATACATTTTATTAAAGATTATAAATATACAAACTGAGAGCAATAATAAAAAATATATAAATTTTTCGCGAAAAAAAATAACCTTGAAATAAGGTAATTTTCTAGAACCCTGCAGCAACTCCGATTTTGACAAAATTTGGTATACGGGGTCTTTTGGGGCGCTGATCACGAATCTGAAGATTTTTTGGCGGAAACGTTTCGTTCTCGAGATATTCATCATCAAAGTTCAAATTTGAACTAAGCTTATTTTTACTATATTCCCCCTTCTTTTTGCACACAATTCTTGATTTAAAGCTAAAGTGTCACAAAATATTTGATTTTCACCTTTTAAAACCCCGTTTTCTACGTTTTGCATTAAATTGCGTGGCTTTTTCTTTGATAATGCGGCAACCATACATACACATAGGGCTTCATGGCACACTGGAATTGAAATGATTCAAAGTATAGCTATGCAATTTAATGCAAAATACGTAAAAACAGGGGTTTTAAAAGGTGAAAATCAAATATTGTGTGCCACTTTAGCTTTAAATCAGAATTGTGTGCAAAAAAAGGGAGAATGTGTAAAAATAGAATTAGTTTAAATTTCAGAGTCTGATGATGAATATCTCCAGAACAAAACGTTTCCGCCAAAAATTCTTTCAGATTCGTGATCAGCGCCCCAAAAAACCCTGTAAACCAAAATTCGTCAAAATCGGAGTTGCCGCAGGTTTCTAGAAAATTACCTGAAATAATATTAAATATTCGTCCTAGAAATAATATACACGATTATATCCACCGAGGAATAAGCAAACTCATATTTGTAGGCTTTAAACATAAAAAAATGAATTAAAAAAAAGTTAATTATTATACAAGGGAAAAAAGTTCTAGATTTAAGCTCCAGGTTGTGTTGTCTCCCGACTAGACCTGCATTGAAAAATGTGTAACTTAGTGTGGTTGTTCAGTAGTTATTTTTAGTATTACAAAATACATTTTTTTAATGGGATCTCTTTTTTAGTTGCAAATTTTATGCTATACCGGGTGTTGCTCCGTCGAGCGGGACATAGAGAATCCCATGTAAATTTTGAAGTGGTCCAATATTGGCACCCCTAATTATTTTAGAAGAAAATATTATTAGGATTTTGTAAAGAGCACGAAAAGTTGTACCCAGTGAACAAATTTCAGCTCTTCTCAGTCCGCCAGCTAAGAGATAAATGCTAAAATAAGTTACGAATCTCCTATCTTCTTACCCGCCTTGTATTATTAGAATACTAGAAAAATTATTTAACCTCTTACTCTTAAGTTGTCAGATCAATGTCACATCATTTTTAAATAATGAACTACTTAAATCCAGAAAAAATCACTATTATAAAATGGTTTTACCAGGGAAATAGTTATCGAAGAGTAGCGGACATGTTTGCAGCCTATTTTCCCAATACGCCAATACCAAGTAAATCGACAATAGAACGGACGATAAAAAATTTGAAACTACAGGCACAGTAATCAATAATAGCAAATGTGAAGAAAATCGCCGTGATCTTTCGCCAAACGATTTTTACTATGGGGACATTTAAAAACTAAGCTACAAATAAAAAATATGAAAATTTAGTCCAGCTAAGGAATGCTATTTCCGCTGAATGTGCCAGAATATGGATGTACCAACTAGCCAACGTAAGAAATGAGTTTTATAATCGTTTGGCTTATTGTCTGGCAGTTAATGGAGGAATATTTGAGCATTTGATTAAATCCTGATATTTTCGTCATAAATTGATTTCTAAATGTAGAAAAATTTGTTTTATTGTCTTGCATAACTGTGAGTGCATGTGTTGGAATTAGCTGTAAACTAAAATGAAATGCGAGGATTCTAAATTGTCACTGATAAATCGATATGGTGTTATTATTGTTGATTTCTAGAGTACAGGGTGCATAATGAGATACTATGTTGCAGAAGTATTAAGCAGTTTACTCTTTACTGGTTGGTTGAAAAATGCTCAAATTTTTATTTTGGGTGGAACTTACTGTGCTCTTCAATAAATCCTAATAGCATTTTTTTCTAAAATAATTAGGGAGCCAATATTGGACTACTTCAAAATTTACATGGGATTCCCTATGTCCCGCTCGACGGAGCAACACCCGGTATACTTTTGTATCAATTCAATTAAATAATTTCTTTGGTATTTCTTTTAGGATCCTACTGAAAAATATACACAAGATGGCTTTTTCCTCTTTGGATAACCATGTACATAATGTCCTTTTTTTATACAGTGTAGTGTATATTCTTTATTAGATATCAATCTTCTAAAAAATAAATTGATAATCTATGCGAATTATTCAATCAAGAATCAATATTAAGAATGATATGTTTGAAAAACTGTTCCCAAACCATTAAATGCAGGGTATCTTAAAGTAATAGCCCTCCCTCGTTAAAAAACAGAATTTAAAAAAGTTTTATTGGATTTTTAACCTAAGACACTCTGTATATTATTTTTACGAATTTATTATACCGGGTGATGCATCGCCGGGCGGGACATAGGAAATCCCATGTAATTTTTAATGGGGTTAATTATTGGCTCCCCTAATTATTTTAGAGAAAAATTCTATTGAAGTTTATTGAAGAGCATGCAAATCTACGTCCATGGTAACAACTTTAGATTTTTCGGTTAACCCGTTTGCTAGTTGGATGCTAATATATTTTTAAAAATTGTTACATTATTATCGCCTCATATTTATGAACAACAATAAAAATACCAGTCAGCGTGACATTGGGTTGTCATTTTGAAATTTAGTGCTTTATTATTATCAAAAAATCGTACAGTGAAAAGATTAAAGTTGTATTTATACAAACAAATTAGGTTAAGTTAAACTAAACTATAGTAATAAATTTCAAGAACTTATGACATTTATAATATTTACATGCTTCAATCAATTATTAATATTATTACAATAATTAATATGTTGGAAATAAACTTAAGATTTAAGAAAAATTTTAAATATTCCTCCATTGACTGCTAGACAATAACCCAGACGTTCATAAAATTGTCTTCTTACATTGGCTAACTGGTAAATTAAAATTTTATAGCATTCTGCAGAAATAGCATTTTTTAACTCATCTAGATTGGAGTTATTTTTATCCTTTTTAAATGGCCCCAGAGGAAGAAGTCATGTGGCGAAATATCAGGAGACCTGGCTGGCCAATTTATGGTGTGATGTAGGCCAATTACATTTCCATTAAAAGCATTGTGAAAATATTCCCGAACAGCCAGAGCATTATGTGCCGGACAGCCATCCATTTGGCACCAAATTTCCTGATTTTCCCTGGATACATCATTTAAAGCGGGTAAAATTAGTTCTTCGAGTAGTTCCAAATAAAATTCTGCATTCAAATTTTGATTAAGAAAAAAATTTCAAAATGACAACGTTATGTCACGCTAACTGGTATTTTTATTGTTGTTTATAATTATGAGGTGATAATAATGTAACAATTTTTAAAAATATATTAGCACCTAACTAGCAAACGGGTTAACCGAAAAATCTAAAGTTTTTACCATGTACGTAGATTTGCATGCTCTTGAATAAACTTCAATAGAATTTTTCTCTAAAATAATTAGGGGAGCCAATAATTGACCCCATTAAAAATTACATGGGATTTCCTATGTTCCGCCCGGCGATGCATCACCCGGTATACATTGACTTTTAAAAATACATGAACAAAATTCTGTGACAGCTTCCTAATGATATAGTAGGTTGATTCAACTCTTGAAAAAAAAATCTAACATTTTAACGCTTCATACCTATTTCAATGTCAGAAATCTGTCAAAAATTTTTATACACTTTACTTCAAGATACCCTGTATAATTTAATATAACTAACAAGCAACAATTATATTATTTTAATTTATTTTTATACCTTTTAATATAGTTTTGGTCTAAAATAAACCTACATGCACTGAATGGGCTCAACTGATAAAACTTTTTTCTTTATCGACTCAAATTAACAAACAATATTCAGATAAGGCTTCATAAGTTCTATTTCTATTTTTTTTTCTTGGTTTTGGTCCCTTCAGGTCCAATCCACCACTCTCCCCTTCCGGACTATGCTTTCCAGGGCTTCGTCGGCGGAAAATCTGGATAATCGAGCTCGTAGCTCCCAGAAATTCCAAAAAGAAAACAAATAATTCAACAATCGATGCAATGCATAAATTGTCGGCTGTCAAACCAAGATCTGCTACTGGTGTTACGTATAACCTTCACTTTCACTACTGACAGTTCCCATGGCACGCCCATCTATTTCCCGCCATTTGAGAAATACCTCGTGTTCACCACCAAACAGGATACCATCAGCTTATTGGAATCTTCGTTCACAGCGCTTAGATCCAGAAGAAAGATGCCGTCAATTTAGCGTGAATCTTTCCTTGATCCCCGAAGGTAAAAACGTTCGTACGACACCTCTAGCCGCCACTCCGGGAAGAACTTTGTAGTCCTCTACGCACGTCCGCACTGTCCGGAGGTCAAACAAAGAGTCCCTAAGCTCGAAGCCTGATTCGAGTTTTTCGATCCAAATGAACGGGAATAGCCAATATGGTCCATTCTGACCGACCGCACATCACAACCAGTGAGAACAAAGAACACAAAAATTTAAACGCGCGTCCGTTCCTCACCCGTTCGGTTCGAAAAGAACAGGCTGTTCAGTTCTCTTTAAAGAACGGTTCACTGAACAGGCTACCTCTGAACATGTTCTTAAGAGCTGTTCCGTTCTTTTCATAACAACTCTAGTTGTACTATCGACCACTGACTAAGCAATGCTGCTATGACGATTTATGAATAGCAAAGATAGATATCAGTTTCGGTTCGTTCTCGGTCGTGGTAGGACGTTGGGCGGCTCTCACGTTGTATCGTGCATGGAGGATATAGAAGACGTTCTGGTGCCCCGAGGAAGATATGAAGCTCTCAGCTGAATTTGAGAAGGCATCTTTTTTCTGGAATTAGGCGCTGTGAGTGAAGATTCCTATAACCTGATGTTTCCTGTTTGGCGTGCTGCACGAGGTGTTTTCCAATGGCGGAAAATGGAGGCGGGCGTCGCGTGAGGGGGGTCAGCACTGAAAGAAACCGGTTATGCGCGATACCAGTAGCAGTTCCAGGAAGATGGCTGAAATTCATGCCGCTTCATAATTTCAAGAATAAATAAATAGTGAAAGAATCCGGAATTTCTGGGAGCTACGAGCTCGACTATCCAGATTTTCCCCGAATGTGCTGGTAAATTGGACCAAAAGGGACCAGAGCCAAGAATAAATAAACCAACCAACCAACGATGGATATAGAAGTGAAGATAACCTATTGGATAATAGACAGTTTTTAAAAGAGCAACTTCCATTAGTTTTGGTTAGAGCATATGCGATAATTTTTGTAGGAAGTGTATATCAGTGTGATATTGGCACATTTCTTTGTTGGAAAAACAATTTTCACTGACATTGTCGTTGTTTATGTATATTGTTCGTTATTCTGAGTTTAGCACCTTAAAACTATCATTAAGCATTTAACAACTTATACTATATAAATAATTAAAATATAAAATATGTCAATTAAGATAATATCACTTTGTATATGACGGTAACAATATGAATTTACAAATCACAATGTCGATATGGTGATGCATGAGTACAATATATCTAGTATACAGAGTATTTAAATGTTAAAAAAAATGAAAAATTTATTATTTTATGAATCACACTGGGAATCCAAATGTTTTTTGTTTAATCACTCTGTATACACAAAAATGGCGTGATATAAGTATGATAATAGTTATTTATTAGATAAGTGAGTTATATTACATATAAGTCACGCAAGAAAAGTTTAACTCTCGAGCCCGAAGGGCGAGAGAGGTAATTTTCTTAAGTGACTTATATGTAATAAC
Organism: Listronotus bonariensis; assembly: GCA_014170235.1. Taxonomy (NCBI): domain Eukaryota; kingdom Metazoa; phylum Arthropoda; class Insecta; order Coleoptera; family Curculionidae; genus Listronotus; species Listronotus bonariensis. The sequence goes on along the minus strand of JACEGR010006505.1, from coordinate 39,448 downwards.
TCACGTGTCTAATACAAAATTTTATCCAACACTTTCGTATAAATCGTTTTTAATATCGAAAATAATTTGAAAACGACATCCATTATTTGTTACTTGTCATTGTCAACACCAGCAACAAAATTTTGTATTTTTTGGAAAGCAAGCTTGTTTGGTTGTAATGCATTTTGTTGGTAACTACGGGTTTGTTTAGTAAACAACTTTGTAGACAAACATAAAAATGCTTTGCGAAATGGAAAATTGTGTAGTTCCTGCGGAAATTTTGGAAGAAGCTGCGGTAGCGACATGCAGTTTAATTCCAGAGAAGTCAAAACTAACGTACAATAAAGAATTTGAAGATTTTGAAGCATGGAGGAAAAGGCGAGGAGTTGGTACTATAAAGGAAGATGTTATTATGGCTTACTTTCTGTTTTTATCGAAAAAAGTTGCTCCCTCATCAATGTGGACCAAGTATTCAATGATAAAAACGACCTTAAAAGTATATAAGAACGTGGATATAGGGAGGTATAGAAAAGTTGTCGCTTATTTGAAGAGCAATTCAAGAAATTTCAAACCGAAAAAGGCAAAAATTCTGGAGAGGCAATACATCGAAAAATTTTTGGCCAAGGCACCTGACGACGAGCACTTAATGTCAAAGGTATGAATTTACTTTAGTTTCTGGTATTAAATATTTATCTGTTCGGATTTTTATAGGTTGCATTGATATTGGGAATCGCTGGTGCATGCCGTTGTGACGAACTAACTCGCTTAAGTATTGAAGATATAGTAGATAAAGGCCAGTACATATATGTTTCTATACCTGATACCAAGACGAACAAATCGAGAAGCTTTACAATTTTAAAAGAAGGATTTTGGTAAATGTTCTTGAATTATTTAGAAAATATGTGTCCCTAAGGCCAGAGAACACGCCTCACAAAAGATTTTTTGTCAACTTTCAAAAGGCAAATGCACTAGGCAATGCGTGGGAATAAATAAAATTTCGAAAATTCCGAGAGTAGTTGCTCATTATTTGCAACTACCTGATGAAATCTTATATAGTGGTCATAGCATGCGGCGTTCTTCAGCGACACTTCTAGTCAACGCTGGGGCCGATATCACCAACCTTAAACGCCATGGCGGGTGGAAGTCTTCTACCGTGGCAGAAGGATATTTAGAAGATTGCATCTCTAACAAGTTTGAGATTGCAAGACGAATACAGGGTGAAGAGCGCACCAAGGCAAGTACTAGTGCTGAAAGACTTCCTGAAGAACACTCCGCACAATGTAACGTTGTCGAAGATAAATCTAATATAACAATTACTGTTAATATAAACATGAATAAATTGTAGTATAATATATTAGTTGTTTTATGTTATTTTTTAATTGTGAAATGTTGGAAGTAATAAAGAATTAGTATAAGTCACTAGTGAGCTAAAGTCTATAATTCACTAGGGTACTTTAGCTCACTAGTGACTTATAGTACACTTTATATCCTCAAAATCTGATCAATTATGTAGATATTATATGTAAGTGTTGGATAAAGTATATTTTATGAATGCTATATTATAATGTAACAAAAATATGTACAATGTCTTTTTATGGTATTTTGCGTTTTTAATATGCACTGAAAAATATAATGACTTCTTTAAAAAAATTAAAACTAGCAACTTCTAAGAAAATAGATACGGCATACTATTCATGTGTCATTTTATAGACTATTATGATATAAGAGCAAAAAAGATTATTATACTGCTTGAGCAAGCAGTTTTGGTACATAGGAGAGTAATAGAATAACAAAACAAGCAGTATTAGTCATGCATGTTTACATGCCGGGATTAAGTTAGATTGTCTCTTTTCCTCACATTGCCTATGTGTTATGTCATTTAGCTCAACCTGTATAATTTATCTATCTCTGTTTTTTGTTGGAGCCAATATACGCGTATGAGCTCGCCATATAAATTAGTATATATGTATCTAAAATAACCTAAATTGCTGACAATTGTAGTTCTTACAATAGAAGGTAATTTATTACATGTTATTTATGGATGGTGGAGGGAGGATAATGTTTTAAAAAGTGTCCGTCGAAAGGAGCAACTTAAGGTGGCGCCACAGTAGCCAGAGGAGATTTTTAAACCGATGAGCATAAAATATTAGAGTGAGATACAAAATGAAAAGGACAGATAGATACAAAATAATAAAGAAAAGAAATACCAAAATTCCTCCACTGGCTACTGTGGCGCCATCCCAATTTGCTACATTTCGATGGCCAGTTTTTAAACTTGTCCGCCATAAAAGATGGTTATCCTTCCCTTCACCATCCATATTGTTATTATATTATTTGTCGCTTTAACAGTAACAGAACCATTTAAAAAATAATCGGAGTTATTTTTTCGTGTTATTCGTGTGTATTCATCGGAGTGGTTCAAACCGCAATATATATATATGACAGTTAGATAGAGACAGGTATTTAAATGTTTTTTTTTTTTTTTTGAACTGTATTAACACAAAAAACGCCTTAGAACCAAAATATTATTTTCTTTCTTCACGTTTAATCCGTAATAGGTATATCAGCATACTCCTGATATCTTAAAAACCAGCAATAATTGACGTATGTATGTTGTTATACATTTTTATGTAGAATTTAATACAGAGTTAAAAAAATGTAAAACATACAGGGTGTACAATTTAAAAAAACCTACTGACCCGAAAAAGCAGAATTTAAAATATACAAGGTGTACAATTTTTAAAAAGTCTACTGGCCCGGAAAAGCAGTTAACTTTTTAAGGAATGTAAAAATTAATTAAAAAAAGATTTTTCTTTTTGCTAATACCTATTGTTTGATGTCCAAAAGGTAAATCATTAGTAGTTATATTGACTAGTTTATCTTGTTGTCAAATAGTGTTAAGAGGATGCCATAGCACGATAAATTGAGCTAAAACGCGCTTCGCTGCTGTTTTTTAAATATTTGTTTTGAAAAAAGTTGTACATAGAAAAGTTTTTTAAAATGATCCAAAGATTATCGGAAAGTTAATTGATTTTTGGTAATGATAATAATTAACACATTAAATTTCCTAAAATTACAAAACCGTAAAAATAACCAACTTTCTGATAATCTTTGGATAATTTTTTTATATTTAAATTAAAATATATGCAACCGATCTAAAAATTAGAAAATAATTTTTCTTTACAAAAAGTTTGTATTACAGTAATAAAAGGTCAAACAATGAATCATAATTATATACCTCAAAATAGAATTATAATAAAATTTAAGATAATAACAGAATAATTCACTTCAGAGTAAAAAGCGTGGGGTGCATTTTACCATTTTTTCATAACTTTTCCCTCATAGATATTTACAAATGAAATAATTATAACATTTAATATATTAAGCACCCCACGCTTTTATTCTGAAGTGAATTATTCTGTTATTATCTTAAATTTTATTATAATTATATTTTGAGGTATATAATTTTGATTCATTGTTTGACCTTTTATTACTGTAATACTAACTCTTTGTAATGAAAAATTATTTTCTAATTTTTATTTCTGGTTAGTTCTGGTATATAAAAGCGTGTTTTTTAGTTTTTTTTTAACTATTATTTATTTTTCATTTTTTAGTTTAATATATCAATTAGTTTTCTGCGGACATGTGATATTGAAATGTTTCACGAACTATTTCGTAATCTAATCATTTCATTTAAAGCTTCACTGTTGCATGGGGTTTCAGAACGCAACAACTCCGAACAAGTTTCTGTCAGCCTTATGCTGAGAGTACGTCCGAAACTGCATGCATGCGCAGATCGCGCACTAGCTCTCTGTTACTCTCCTACAGAAAATCTATAAAGGAATTTATTTATCCTGGCGATCCTAATCAGGATAACGGGATACTGTTTGCAGATTATTACATTGTCATGGGTCCTTGATACATGTGCAAAGTTTCAAAGAAATCGAATCGCTGGAAGTTGGTGAAAATTAAGCTTAAAGATTCCGTTACATACATACATACATACAACCCAAGCTAATAAAAGCGTGTTAAAAACGGCAGCGAACCGCGTTTTAGCTCAATTTAACGTGCTACGGCATACTCTTAACATATGAAAGAAAAGTCTATATTCTTAGAAGTCTAAACAAAAATGTAACAATATGTATTTTTGAAATGCTAGCTTTCCAGATTTTTTTTGTTGAAAAAATAGGATAGATTTGAAGAACTAGGCTTCTCTGAGACACCGTTGAGCAATAGTCTTCATCAGGACGTTGAATAATGTTAGAAAATATGTATATTTTTTGGCACTACTGCAGTAACTGTAGCATTAGGTTCAAGTCAATTCACAAATTATATTCCGCCAGCTTAATCCCGTGTGACAACTCTTGATTTTAGGATCTTATTCTGTTGATTGTCAATTAAGATTTATTTATATGCCGGATGAAGGCCTATCCAGGTCGAAACGTCGCGTTTTTATCCAAGAAATCAACAAAAAGTAATCTCTTACAATTCCTTCATTCCGCATTATTCTTGATAAAAAATTCTTGTAAAAAAATTATTTAGGAAGAAAAAAATGTTAATTTTGTATACAGGGTTTACAAAAGCTTGAAACACATGATCTTTTCTAAAAGTAAACTGAAGAATAACTTTTTTATAAATAATTTATGCTCTATTTGTCCTTTTGTAAACCCCATCCGTGGCCCAGTGTATACAGGTGTTTCTAAACAAATGCGAAAAATTTTAAGTATTTTCTTGTTGAAAATAAAGGTTAGTTGGCTTTATAAACAAAACATGGGGTCAAAAGTCAACAATTAGGGAGATATTGCGATATAAAATTGACGAAAAAACGAAAAGCACCACATTTTTTTGCGATACCTCCCTAATGGTTGACTTTTGACCCCATGTTTATAAAACAAACTATCCTTTATTTTGAACCAGGAATCACCTTCTAAAGTTTTTCGCATTTGTTTAGAAACACCCTGTATATTATAAACACAACATTTAGGTCAGGGAGGATTTTTTGACCAAGAGAATACAAAAACGCTGTCTTAAAATTTATTGTTTTGCGCAACCCCTCCCCTTCAACGCCCCATCACCACGCTCAAAATTTAAGTACCACCACTCACCTATACCAATCCATTACAAAAACCTAACTTCAATGCGGAGCATGATAGGTGTCAATTTCATTTGTACAGTTCTCATATATTATCCACTATTTAAGTGTTATATGATTTTTCAATGAACTCTATACAATTTCTAGATACACACGTCAAAACTATAATCAGATCTCATTGATCTGTGATGCATTATATATTCTTACTGATATCACAATTGGTTTTTATTCTTAAAATTAAAAATATAAAACAAAATCCCTTTAAATTAATGCTACATTTAATTGACATTTAAATAATTGGTTAAACTTCACTTATCAAATTTGGATTTGACAGAGTGAAGTTTAATCAATTGTTTAAATGTCAATTTGAAATTTCAAATTGGTTGTAAATGTACACTAAGTTTTGCCAAAGCAAATTATTTTTACAATTTACAAAAGTCTATTTTTTACCTTTGTTATGTCGCATCGGAATAAATATTTTGTTCCCACTTAGTACAGAATGTTAACTAGGTATGTAGACAAACTCTAACTGATTTTTTTGGTATTTTTACATACTTAGTTAATACCCTGTAGATTCCATAGTTTACCACGAATTTTAACCTGCAATATTCGTCATTAACCATATTATGAAGAAGTTTCATGTATGCACTGAAGCCCTCACTATAGGCACTTGCTCCGAGTCCAACAAGTCATCATCACCTTTAAAATTAAAGAAAAAAAAAAGGTATACATCAATAATAAGGCAACCTTAACGGTTTCTATCTTTTTACTACAGAACGAATTATATGCATTAGCATATTTTAGCCATTTGAGGGTAATAGCATATTGTTAGTAAAATATGCCTTTGGGGCATATTATAGATACATTTTCAATATTTTGAGTACAAATACATAATCATCAAGAAAAACATGAGTAACCAATGCTTTGTACAGGGTGTCCTATTTTCGTGTGTTTTACGGGGTTTCTCGCTTATGAGTGAAGTTACAAAGATGCGGTTTTCGCGACACCGTGCTACTTTTTGTCAAACGAAAGATGCCGCAAACAGATTTGTCCTAGCCCCCTTAGTTTCTTCGTTACAGGGTGATTTTAAAAATGTTGTATTTTCGGTTACCCCTCGTATCTCAGGTATCTGATAACTTATCGAAAAGATAAAAACAGGCCCTTATAGAGATTTTTACGCAGAATACAGTGGCGTACTTGAAATTTTTCTCGGATTTACTTTCTTTGAGATATTAGCCAAAGTTGCACTTTTTTAAATGGAACACCCGTATATTTTTCGTCATATTATTTGCCACACTGAGAGCTTTCTAAAAATATAATATAGTCGAAACTTATTTTTATAAACAGCATGAAAACATGCAATTATTTACTTTTTAACATAGGCGGCTTTGGTTTAAATTAATGACAGTCAAATTAATCAACGTCAAATGCCTTCTCGCACCAAAAAATATTCTAGTAATATAAACATTTGTTAACAAGACAACCTAATGGATAAAAATAACAATTTTACGCTAGAATTGTTCTTAGCCTTAAAAGACAAACTTAACTACTAATTTTATAAATACTGTTCGAATTGGTGACCATGATGTCTTATGCATTGTTGGCATAGCGTCTGTAGTCTTCTTAAAGCATTTTCAATTATGAAAGAGCGGGCTCGCAACTCTCTAAAGGCATTTTCCGTGGCCTCTCTTAATTCCTCAATTGTTTCATACCTCCTCGAGTATATTTTACCTTTTAAATATCCCCACAAAAATAATCTAAAACTGAGAGGTCCGGAGACCGTGGTGGCCATCAAATAGGTCCGTGCGTGGCTATAAATCGATTAGGAAAGTGCTGTTCCAACCAGTGTTGTATCACGTGAGAGTTGTGAGCCGGAGCTCCATCTTGTTGGAAATAGATGTCATTTACTTGAACCAAGGGAATATCTTCCATAATAGTCATTGCTTTTTCTTGAAGGATTTGTATGTATCCATCAGAATTCAAATTTCCTTGGTAAATACAATATTCAATTCTTCTCCAAAATAAAACAAGAAACATTGAATCCCAACCTTTCCTGGCGTTCCCTGGGAAAAATAATGTGTTCATTTTCCTGGCTCCAAAACCTTGGGTTATTCCTATTGAGGATACCCGCACTGGTAAAATGGGCTTCGTCCGACCAAATGATCTTTTTAAAATTATTCTGCCTTTCACACACATATTGAGAAACCAGTTACAAAACTCCACTCCTCCGCTCAGGATCGCCAGGATCAAGATTGTGCATAAGTTTATACTTGTAAGGTTTGAATTTATGTCGATTCAATATTTTATAGACTTTTGTTTTAGATACTCCGATATTTTCTTCTATTTGCCTGCAAGATGTCCCTGGGGTACTTTGAACTGATGCCAAAACATTTATTTCAGCTACTTCATTATCTTTACTATAATTTTTCGGCCTAGGTTAATTAGATTATTTTGTATTTTACGAATTATGCGCCCATCAGGCTTCTTTTCAGAATATCTATATAGAAATCAAGAAAAAGTCAAATGTGAAAAAATAATATTCCTTCTTCTAACGTACCTATTTAGATAAAGCTCCTCCGCCTCATCGACGTCTTCGTTGGATAATATGAAACATCTATTGACGTTGATTAATTTGACTGTCATTAATTTAAACCAAAGCCGCCTATGTTAAAAAAGTAAATAATTGCATGTTTTCATGCAGTTTATAAAAATAAGTTTTGACTATATTATATTTTTAGAAAGCTCTCAGTGTGGCAAATAATATGACGAAAAAATATACGGGGTATTCCATTTAAAAAGTGCTACTTTGGCTAATTTCTTCAAGAAAGTAAATCCGAGAAAAATTTCAACTACGCCACTGTATTCTGCGTAAAAATACCTACAAGGGTCCATATTTATCTTTTCGATAAGTTATCAGATACCTGAGATACGAGGGGTAACCGAAAATACAAATTTTTAAAATCACCCTGTAGCGAAGAAACTAAGGGGGCTAGGACAAATCTGTTTGCGGTATCTTTCGTTTTTTTTTTTTATATCTTTGGACAAACCACGAAGGCTAAAAGCCTAAAATACTAACGTACCGTGGGTGTCTTAAGCGAGGTAAGAGGGAGTTTGTTGACACGGGACTTAAATACTTGAAGATTTGGGGGAAGGAAAGACCTTCGCGGGCAGCAGGTTCCACAATCTAGAAACTCTAGGGATAAAAGAACGAACAAAGTGAGAAGTTCGGGGCCTGTCCAGTTGGACCGTATAGGGATGCATACGCGCGGAACCACGAGTTTCTCTGTTGGGAACCGTGAGTGGAGGAACTATACTGGACAATTCTTCAGAGCAGAAGCCATGGAAGTACCTATAAAAAAGCGATAAATCGCCCACAGCCCGACGATGGGCAAGAGAGGGAAGCCTTTCTGTAAGTGAAGGATCATTAATGAGACGAATAGCTCTTCTTTGAATAGAATCAAGAATGCTCAGGGTTGTTGGGGACGCCATGCCCCAGATATGAGAACAATATTCCAAGGGAGGTCGAATTTGGGAAACATATAAAGGGTATAAATTAGAAGCGGAAAAAATACTTTTAGCTCGAAAGAGAAATCCAAGCTTTTTGAAGCTGCCGTGGCTATAGATACAATGTGTTTATGCCAGTTAAGGTTACTTTCAAATGTGACGCCCACGAGATTGAAGGTGTCTTTGCTCTGTAGAACTTGGCCGCTCATAAGTAGAGGATGAGTATTTGATGACTCTTTTCGCGACAAGGAACATGATTGTGTTTGGATGCATTAAAATGGACGAGATTTTTGGCGCCCCAATCCAATATTAAATTAAGATCCTGAGAAAGAGATATCTGCATCGCTCTGCGTTTATTTTCCAAGTCAGGTTTAGTGATGGGTTTAGGAACCTGAAAACTGGAGTGAAGGGTACTATCGTCGGCGAAACTATGAATGGAATTAGTTGTGGACGAGAGAAGGTCGTTGATGTGAAGAAGAAACAATGTTGGTGCCAGAACTGAGCCCTGAGGGACTCCAGCATTTATTTGGTGAAAGATTGAAAAATGGCCGTCCACAATAACTGATATACGTCGATCAGATAGATAACTAGAGAGCCAAGTACAGAGTTTAGTTGAAAGACCATAGGAGGGAAGTTTATTAAGAAGTGCGGCATGCCAGACCTGGTCAAAAGCTTTGGATATATCAAGAGCAACGATCTGGGACTCACCTAGAAACTCAAGAGACTTATTCCAACAGTGTGATACGAAGGAAAGAAGATCTGCTGTAGATCTTTTGTGGCGAAATCCATACTGCCTGTCGTGCAAAATTTTGTGTTTTTCCAAGTACTTAAGAATTTGTGAATTAATTAATTTTTCCATTACTTTACAAAGAACTGAGAGAATTGAAATTGGTGTATAGTTAGATGGAAGCGATTTAGATCCTTTCTTGAGAATAGGTTGAACACGTGCAGCCTTCCAGCTCTCCGGAAAGATACCTGTGTCGTAAGAAATTCGAAAGAGCCGAGTTAAGATTGGTGCAAGTTCTGGAGCACATTTTTTTAAAACGATTGCTGGTATGCCGTCCAGCCCAGACGATTTCTTGGTGTTAAGGGAGGAAAGGATATGCTTAATGTGTTTTACTTTAAAAATAATATCGGGCATTTTATGAGGAACTGGGGTAACCGTTGGAATTGGATGATTAACGGGAGGGTCAAGGGTTAAATTGGCAGCAAATTGTTTGGCAAATAGTTCTGCCTTCCCTTTAGCAGTAGAAATAATTTCATCTTCCAAAGTTAGTGGTGGAAAAGAACTGGCACAAAAATTCCTACTTATGTTTTTCGCAAAGGACCAGAAGGATTTGCTGCCATTTGAGCAAGAAAGAACTTTGTTTTTGATACGATTGTCGAAGGAGTCTTTGGCTTCAGAAATTGTTTGATTGTAGTAGTTTCTTGCTTCAATGCTGGCCTGTCGGTTTTCTGGACTAGGATCCTGTAGAAACTTCTTGTGAGCCTGAACTTTTAAGACAAAAAGTACCACGGTGTCGCGAAAACCGCATCTTTGTAACTTCACTCATAAGCGAGAAACCCCGTAAAACACACGAAAATAGGACACCCTGTACCAGAAAACCTTTCTTTGTCTTTTTTGCTCTTTAATTTTTTTTTTTGTTAATTTTTAGTTAATCAAGGAACTTGCCCCCGGTAAAAATGTGTAAATTCAACACTGGAATTATTTGCAATTCAGATTCTTTCTAAAATCTTTAATTTGATGTCGCATATTCTTCCACTTTCACACTATCAAACATATAAAAATATATCTCGTAAACGTCTTAGTTTTTGAACTATGGGGTGGTTGGTTGGTTGGTTTGAGGCAGGGTTGGTCATTCGACCCTGTTTGCTTATTGTGCACCCCTCCCTTGTTACAGAAGTCCACTGCCCTGTATCAGGTTTAGCAGATTCCTGCTAAGATGTTCATGCGGGAGAGGGTTCCCGCTATGTATGTTCCCAAATAGACTGTGTCTTTTGCGTGTCAGTGAAATGCAGTTGTATATTATGTGTGAGGCTGTTTCCTCCTCTTCCCCACAAGAGGAGGAAATAAACCATTTGTTGGCATTATAAATCCCTATCTTAATAAATCATAAATAAAAAAGGTGAACAATATTTTTTAAAATTTTTAACAGCCCGTAGTTCAGAAAACCAAGACGTTTAGAACATACGTTCACATGAAGTTTTTTCCTATTTTTCATTGTAGAATCTGCCCTTAAAGTTTGTCGGTTGAGTTACTAGACATCCTGTATTTTTTAAATATTTCATTACTAACAGTTATTTGCTTACCTGACAAAAGTATATCACTCTCAGAATCAAATTTTTTCTTTCTTAAACTCCTATATTTAACTTTGGCTTTTTCTAATAAACTAACTTCCGAACTCAACCGCCTTCTCTTCGTGGGGTCTTTGTACATAAGAAAGTTGTCTGTCACCCAAAACATTAACATCTAAAAACAAATTTTGTTTATGATTAATGTAATATTTACTTATACAGGGTGTCCACTAAATAATGGTCTAGGGAAAATACGGAGATAATAAATAATAATAAATTATTAGTGTGCATGATTGGGTAATGGCTAATACATTTTTTGGTTGCACTAAACAACTTAAACGGCCATATCTCGAAAACGGGTACGTAGAGGGAATCTTACAGGGTATACCTTTTTATGTAAAAAGCTTAGGAGAGTTTATTGTTTTACTCAGATAAAAGACACTGGGTAGCACAAAAAAATAGTGTAGAAACCACTCTTAGAGAGAGACATAAAAATTTACATCGGATCTGAGATTTTTATAATAAGAATCCCCCTGATACTAAGTTTTATTACAATATTCAAAATGTATTAAAAACTATTTGAATAAATAATGAATATTTCTTCACTTTGACACCCTGTATCTTCCTTATCATCAACTTAGGTAGGTCTGGTTAAATCCTAATATTTTGGCATAAGAAATCTGTGTTTCTTTTTGTACCATTAATAAGTGGACACCCTGTATAATTTCCTAAAATTTAAGAATTTTGGAAAGGTCATTTCATTTGTTACGGCAACATTGCATTTTTTTTTATCTTTCGACAATCCACGAAGGCTGAAAGCCTAAATACTAACGTACCGTGGGTGTCTTAAGCGAGGTAAGAGGGAGTTTGTTGACACGGGACTTAAAAACTTGAAGATTTGGGGGAAGGAAAGACCTCCGCTGGCAGCAGGTTCCACAGTCTAGAAACTCTAGGGATAAAAGAACGAACGAAATGGGAAGTTCAGGGCCTGTCCAATTGAACTCTATAGGGATGCATACGCGCGTCACCACGAGTTTCTCTGTTGGGAACTGCAAGAGGAGGGACTATACTGGATAATCCGTCGAAGCAGAAGCCGTAAAAGTATCTGTAGAAGAGCGATATATCTCCCACAGCTCGACGATGGGCAAGAGAAGAAAGTCTTTGAGTAAGTAAAGGATCATTAATAAGACGAACAGCCCTTCTTTGAATGGCATCAAGAATGTTGAGGGTTGTAGGGGATGCCATTCCCCAGACATGAGAACAATATTCCAGAGAGGGTTGAATTTGGGACACATACAAAGTGTATAAATTGGAAGGAGAAAAATACTTTTGGCTCGGAAAAGAAATCCAAGCTTTTTTGACGCCGCGGTGGCTATAGATACAATGTGTTTATGCCAGTTAAGGTTATTTTCAAATGTGACGCCCAAAGGTTAAATGTGTTCCCGCTCTGCAAAACCTGGCCACTCATAAGCAAAGGGTGAGTGTTTGATGATTTTTTTCGCGACAAGGAACATGATTGTGTTTTAGATGCATTAAATTAAACGAGATTTTTGGCGCCCCAATCCAATATCAAATTGAGATCCTGTGAAAGAGATATCTGCATCGCCCTGCGTTTGCTTTCCAAGTCGGGTTGAAAGATTGGCTTGGGAACCTGAAAAGTGGAGTGAAGGGTACTATCGTCAGCATAACTATGAATGGGATTGGTTGTGGAAGAAAGAAGGTCGTTGATGTGAAGAAGAAACAAAGTTGGTGGTAGTACTGAACCCTGTGGCACTCCAGCATTAATTTCGTGAAAGCTTGAAGAGTGGCCATCAACAATGACTGATATACGTCGATTAGAAAGATAACTGGAGAGCCAAGAGCAGAGTTTAGTTGGAAGACCGTAGGAGGGAAGTTTATTAAGAAGTGTCATGCCAGACTTGGTCGAAAACTTTAGATATATCAAGAGCAACGATCTGGGACTCACCTAGAAATTCAAGAGGCTTGTTCCAGTTGTGTGAAACGAAGGAAAGAAGATCTGCTATAGCTGTGACGAAATCCGTATTGCCTGTCATGTAAAATTTTATGTTTTTCTAAATACCTAAGAATTTGCGAGTTAATGGATTTCTCCATTACTTTACAAAGCATTGAGAGGAGTGACTGGCCAACTTCAGTAAAAACTACTCATAGATAAGATTAGAAGACTAACAATAACTAATAACAAAAAATATTAACAAAAATAATCTAATATCATTGATTTTTAAAGTAATAATAATTATGTATTTAAATAAATGATAAAATCTCATTATCTTATTAGAAACAAAATTTTATACCTACTATTATAAACAAAAATAATAAAATTAACTCTTGCGCTAATTAACAAAAAAAATATCCTATATATTATTTTGCGTTTCAGCATATAACAGTATACGGGGTTAGTAATAAATAATAGTTTAAAAAAACTAAAAAAACACGCTTTTATATGCAACCGAACTAAAAATTAGAAAATAATTTTTCATTACAAAGAGTTTGTCACTTCAGAATAAAAGCGTGGGGTGCTTAATATATTAAATGTTATAATTATTCTATTTGCAAATATCTATGAGGGAAAAGTTATGAAAAAATAGTAAAATGCACCCCACGCTTTTATTCTGAAGTGACAAACTCTTTGTAATGAAAAATTATTTTCTAATTTTTAGTTCGGTTGCATATAAAAGCGTGTTTTTTAGTTTTTTAAACTATTATTTATTTTTCATTTTTAGTTCGATATGCATTTATGTATGTATAAAAGTTTGGAATGTTGCCAACAGATGGCAACCCACTAAAAATTTTTTCGCCATTTTGTCAAGAGTAGCAAAGTTTTTCAGATGGACTTTCTGAAAATAACCTAATATAAAATTTGAGTAAAATCGATTCAGATCGAACTCTTGAAATGGCCGGTGGTTGGTACCACTGGGACGTACAGGTGACAGATGACACTTGGTGGTATCAAGCAGTGGTTATAATAATATAATGGAATTTTTTTTTCCTGGCGATCCAAACCAGGATAACGGGATACTGTTTGCAGATTATTGCATTGTCATGTTTCCTTAATACGTGTGCAAAGTTTCAAAGAAATCGAATAGCTGGAAGTTGGTTAAAATTAGGCTCAAAGATTCCGTTACATTCATAGATAGATGGATAGATAGATGGATAGATAGATGGATAGATAGTTACAACCCAAGTTAATAAAAGCATGTTAAAAAAGCGGAACGGTGGATTATCTCAGCAACCGTCAAATATAAATGAACCAAATTTTTGGGGTAACTGAACATGAAGAATTTAAAAATTGTATTTGAAAGGTTGCCAAGTTCATATTTTTTTCTGTAGGTTATGGAATTTTAAAATTTTAAATGGAATATCCAATTTTTTATTACTGTAATCAATTGCTTGTATTAACTTTATTATAACCTGATATTATCGTTTTTTTACTCCTTTCAATATCGGAGATATGGCATCAAGCTCAAATACAGAACAACCAGGTATGGTCAATTATCTTAAAAACTTCCATTTAAAACTTCAAAATTCTCCGCCCTACAGAGAAAACTATAAACTTGGCAACCTAGCAAATACAAGTTTTGAATTTTTCATGTTCAGTAACCCCTTGGCACAAAATTTAGTTAATATATATGTAACGGTTGCTTAGATAATCCACCGTTCCGGTTTTTTCTACTCACCCTGTATTGTTTTATCATGAGAAAAAGTGACACTTTTAATGGTGAGGTTGGGTATTTGACAGATGAGCCTAGCCCGTTTTTCTCCCAATAAAAAAGCTACTTTTCGTTCACAAGTTTAAAGTATTTTACAAATTATAAATATTTCCATTACACACGTTGCGGCAGAAAAATACTTTTTTTTAATTGACCAGAAAATTGAATTTTCCACTCAATTTTTAAGCGGAAAATGCTATTTTACAGGACTAATTTACTTTCCGGTCCCTAGTTTACTTTCCGGTCTCTCATTTACTTTCCGGTCCCTGATATCAAAAAATCCTGTTAGCCATGACAAAAATTGTCAGAGTTCAATTGTTACTATTTGACAGTTCAAGATATTGTAAAGTAAAGAAAGCATCATTTTGCCAAAATGGAGTCAGACATGGAAAATCCAGATGAAATATTTGAAGCAGCCTTGCCTTATTGTCGTTTAAATATAACACTAAAAATTTACACAGTTTTTTTTTCCGGTCAATTAAAAAAATTATGTACGAACTCGACCGGAAATAATTTTTACGGGTCTCCTCAAAACTACACGACTCGCCTACGGCTCGCCCTGTAAATGTTTTTCGTCGACCCGTAAAATACCATTTTCCGGTCTAGTAACGTAAATAGCTATTACGGGTCTCCTCAAAACTACAGGACTCGCCTACGGCTCGCCCTGTAAATGTTTTTCGTCGACCCGTAAAATACCATTTTCCGGTCTAGTAACGTAAATAGCTATTACGGGTCTCCTCAAAACTACAGGACTCGCCTACGGCTCGCCATGTAAATGTTTTTCGTCGACCTGTAAAATACCATTTTCCGGTCTAGTAACGTAAATAGCTATTTCGGAGAGTTTTGACAGTCCCAACCCCTTAGCAGACAAACATATTGGGTTGGCCTATTGGTCCAAGGAAGTTCAATATTTCTGGTATTTATCAGGATATGACAAAAAGTCTCATATTATATGAGTTGTGGGGTATCCAAATAGGTAAGCTTCTACCTGTGTTGCATGCATTAAAAGTGTGCTACTTTAGTACGCACGAAGCAAAATATATAAACTCGACTGTGAATACCAGAATATACACGTGGCTCTTTTGACTCGCCGCATGTGTATACGCAAATATACACATAGCAGTCAAAGTGTTAAATGTTTAAATTTTAAACAATGCATATAATTGCATTTTTTTAGCATTTGACGAAAAAAACTTTTTACCGCCGGCGCCCTAATGTTACGGAGTCTGTCCATACATGTCAAATTAACTGATGTTTGAAAAAACATGTTTTTAAAAATAAAATTATAAATACTTGATGCAATACTGAAATACTTATCCTTGCATAGAAGCAATAATAAACTGTTTAACATTTAATGATGACGCATTATTCTGATATTTATTCAATTTTGTTGTATTTGTGAAAGTATTGACCTCTTAAAACTATCAGAATTGTTTAATTTACATAACTAATAATAAACAAGTAATGTTTATTTTCAAGATTCCCAAATCACATTTAGTCAAAACATATTGGAAAATATATATTTTTTAGCAAATAAAATTTACAAATTAAACTTTTTACTTTATCCAAACAAATTTTAACTATACCTAATAATTTGTAATGGAATAAAGTAAAAAAGAGCCACATTTAACAGAGTGTACAATTAAATAAAAATTTGTAAAGCCATCATTGCATAGCATGTTTTAACTCAATTTATTAGCCAATAAATTGCTACAGTGATTTATTATGTATCATGTAATACAAGATTTTTACTCCAATTTATTGTAACAACATAATGTTAAAAAAATTGAAAATGTAACTAATTTTATATAATTTAAATAAAAATAATCATTTTGATGATCTTAAAATGTAACAACAATGAAATTCCATAAAAAATTTAAACTTTTATAATGTATTTTTATACTTTTTGGTACATTACTGCAAGAACAGACTAGCTCGTTATAATAGATTTGTTCGCGGATTCGATTCTGAACCGGTTCTGGGACTATTCGCATGCGCAGTGAAAAAGCAGCGTTCGCGGTTAGTAAAATCCTGAATTTTTAGTGTTCGCGGGTTACAATGGAATCAGTTCGTTACTGGTTCATAACCTGATTAGCAGTCCTGGGATTTTTGTTGGAACTAAAAGTTCAGTTCGGAATTTCATGCGCATTGTCGACATGGTCAGCTGTTTTCTGTTTTTGTGGTACAGAAATAAATCGTTGTATTATAGTTTATTTATTTCTGCCACTTTTTATGCGGGTTAATATACCTGTTGAATATTTTTTATATTTTTGTGATTCTGAGTGTATATAAACAAAGGATTTTTAATTGTATTCCGTATGAATGTATGTATGCAATAAAATAAATAAAGATTTAATTAAAAAATATAGACAATTTTACAAGATTTTACCATTTCTTGTTGTTTGAATTGTATCTTTAGTTAAATACACATACTTATGTTAAAAACGAGAGGAAGCAGGGAATCCCTCGTATTCCGCCGAGAGACCTCGAGTGGCTTCCGACAGTAGAACAATTTACCTTTTTGTTTATATTTATTTTTTTTGTGTAGTATCCAATTTAACCATGAAAAATCCTAACCAAAAGACTAGGTTAGAATACATCCTCAGCTGTATAGAAAATCGTTCGCGGTAAATAAAAATTCCTAACTAATAAATAACTAGACATGCGCTTTAAAACAATTCTAAACCAGTTCGGTTCTGGTTCAGAATCGGTTCATTACTAGACCCGCGAACAAAGCTAATATACATGGCGTTTCGAAATAAAATGAAGATCCTGAAAAGTTTAAATCTTTGGGTGCTATTAAGAACAAGAGTTCAAATAAACCTTGCCCTAAAGTCTTATCTTTTGACTTAAGGGTAGTAAAGATTTGAAAAAAGGCACTTTCTGATGCTTAATCTTTTATTTTTTGAATGGGGTTTGAGCGGGATTGGAACTTAATATTTTTAAAGAAAACTATGGTGTGCCACTGCATTCACTTGCAATAAAAATTAATTTTGAAATTTTCATTTAATTTTGAGCAAATCTAATTTTGTTTTTTTTTACCGACGCATTATTTTTTGGGTGAAAAAAAAAATTATGAATGGTCATATAGATGTCACGGTAAATGTATGCAATCGGTAATTATCTATAATTACCGCTAATTATAGATAATTACCAAAGCACATGGTAAACATAGTGAATTATACACATTTACCGATAATTATATAAAACCATAAAGTAACATACCTACGGATAAGAGAAACCATGGCATGCTAAAATTTTCGTACCGCTTTTGCGGCAGGCTCAGCGCTGCTTGGCGGCAGGCTTGTCATTTTTCCAGTTTACACTTTAAATGCGACGGTCAAAGCCTCGCCTCGTGTAACATTAGCGGTGGGGAGACACGTAAGCTTATTAAAATGACTAACTGGCGGTATTTCAACGAGAAACGAATAAAATTATATTGGGAGTTTTCGCATGACCTGTCCTTAAATCGGCTATTCCATGATAACTCTTATAATTTCCTTACTCTATGATAAAACTTCCACGTGACTGTCGTAAATGTTGACATAAGCTTTGAATTTTAAAATTAAATTCAGTGTGCCTGAAATCACGGTCAGGTTAGTTTTGGTTAGCACCACCCAAGGTTAGTTTATATTTATAAGGTTGCGACATATCTTCAACTTTTAGGCGGTTCGAGGTCGGGGACGCAAGGAAGAGCACCCCACGGAGAAAAGTTGGCAAGACTGGGTAAAATCAAAGCTCTAGTGGCGTCTAGAATTTGCGCATTTCATTTTGCATTGTTTTGGAAGCTATATTTGTTGAAAGATGTAATTCCAAATGTATTTTATTTAAACTAAAAGAATTTACAACTTAATAATAATTAAAAACTCTTGTGTAAACGGTTATTCTACTAATACAATAAACTGTATATCTCCGGCACTGAACAACATGGCCGAAAAATGGGAGATGTGACGTCATAACACGTCAAAGCAATATGGCCGAATGTCGCGACCTTATAGAGACCGACTTTGGGCACCACCCCATTCATTTCCCGGTTTTTGCAATTGATTCCGATGTTTAATTTCATTATTTACTACATTTACTAAAGGGGAATGGTAATTTTATATAATTGCCGGTAAATGTGATTAATTTGAAGGTTTTTACAACCTTCACCACGAGCACTGATAAATATGCATAGTACCCGGTAATTGTACATAATAACCACACTATCGACATTTACCCTAACATAGATATAATGTGGTTCTCAATTTGCCTGTGTGTTTTTTTTGTATGAATATTATGTAAATTCCTGTGATGTCAGTGCACTGACCCCCAAGTAAAACACACTATAACTCAAAAGGACTCTATGCAAAAGGGATAGTAAGTGTTTAAAAGTTCCTTAGTTTTAAGAATATTTTTAAGGGTTCTTATAGAATAGTATGCCATATTTAATTTCTTTGCCACATGGTCCAGGGATTTTTCCAGTTGATATGGAGATCCAGGCGGATGCCAAGAAATTTAAAAATTATTAGTCATTTAATATCTGGCTCACGAATTAATTCTTTGCGCTTTGGGAAGGTCATATAGGTAACATGTTTTAGACTCACTAAAGATATCTAGATAAACATATTTTAAAGAGTTAAAGACAAAGATAAATGCTGAAAATAGACATATAAATTTGTGTCGCTTTCCTTTTTAACTTCAGTTCCCGTCCGATTGAGTCGAACATGACCAAAAGTGGGTTATAGAATTGGTAATTTGACAATTAATACGATACAAAGAGATCTCTTTTCTTATGTTTCTTACAGCCAATGACTCTCCCCTTCAAATCTTTTACCTGACTTTTTAAACATATAAAAAAAATTGACACTTACATTTATAAAAAATGGAATAATCAACATAACAAACGCCAACTCCACCTTGGGATTGTTAATGGGGCTCAGTATAAAGTCCTTGACATTCTCCCAGAAATCCAGTTGCATAAAAAGAGTAATGGAAACTTTAACAACCACCATAAGTCCCACATACAAACAACACTGAGCAAGCCACGCATTAACATTTGGTGGTTTTCCATATTCACCAAAGTTGATGGCCTCCCATCCTTTTTTCTAGCTAAATACTGGGCAGTCCTAATACCAATAAAGATTATAAATAGGCCTAGAGATGAATCTAGAAAAAAATCATAATAAATGATAGTATTAATATAACAAAAGTGAAAAATGGATTTTTAAATTTTAAAATCAGCTTTTAACAAATGTTTTTTAACATAAAGTATGCACTAGGGTGGTTTAATAGAATACAAAAAAATCTCTTGTCAAAAGGCTCAAAAGTTATTGATTCTATTGGCAGGGATTTTTTTTTAATTAACCTAGTATGCACCTATCGGTATAAAGATTCAAGGGAAAGAAAGATAAATATTTAGTTTTATAATAAGTAATTAAAGCAAAATATAGCTTTATACCAGGGGTGGCCAACCAGTCGATCGCGATCGACTGGTCGATCGCGACTTTTAGTCAAGTCGATCGTAGCAAGGTCAAAAATATAAATACCTGAACCAGGGCCATGCCTACCAGGTGGTGCAAGGCACCAGGGCGCAACGCATGTGAAAATGAAAGGCGGAAAGTCGGAAAAAGGGCAGAAAGTGCGGGTGGTTGTTACAAATGATTGTGATTTTGAAAAAATGAGGTGGGGACTTGTTTTTTTTTTGCTCTTCAAAAGTACTTTATGAGGAAAAAGAAGATAATGGGAGTTGGGCGCTCTGTAAAGAAAGTACACAATCGGGGTGAAGCAGTGGCGTATTTACCAAAAGGCTGAGTAGGCTGAAGTAGGGGGCGGCAGATTATGTCTTATGAATAATTTTGTTGGATTTCGAATTCAATTTTGTATCTAGAATTGAAAGAAATGGAAGTGAGGACCTTTTTTTTTATTTTTTGCTCTTCAAAAATATTTCTGAAGGAAAAAAAGAAGAAGAAAGGGGCGGCGAAAATAAAATAGCCTACGGGCGGCAAATATGTAAACGCGCCTCTGGGGTGAAGACCTTTTTTCCGAAATGCCGAAATATGACATTTTTTTTTTTTAAATCAGTTCTTTATTCAGATAATCCACATTTCAAATTTACAATAAGTACCTACTATAAACTATATCTAAACAAAGAAAAATTCTGAAAACAATGCTTTAAGCATTGGTACCGAGAATACAGTTAACAAAATAATAACAAAAAAATTTTGGTTTCAAAACACAGAGAGAAATAAAAATTAAAACTTAAAAAATGTAATTCTTCAGCCGTCCAACAAACCTGGCAAAGGATAGCTCTTCCCTTGTTTCCAAGGGGAGTTGATTGAAAGTATGCGAGGCTGCGCCCATCGGGCTCTGCAGTGCCTTATTGGTTCTTGCACTTCCCAAACGTATATCATTACAGTTTCTTAGATTGTGGTGATGAATTTGATTTACATGTTTTATGGTTGAATTGCTTTTTTGGTTTTTTTGAATTATTTTATAGATAAGCTTTGATTGTTCTAGCTTTAGTATTTGGTTTATTTGTTTGATGTTTAGTAACTTATACAAAGAATCACTAGGAGTAAGCCGATCAAGGACAAACAGATTTTTTAAGATTTTGTTTTGCAAAACTTTCACTCTGTTAAAACTGGTCTGGTTACATGTTCCCCATATTGGTATTAAATACCTTAGAACTGATAAAAAATAAGCATTATAGATCACATACTTGGCCTTATTACTCAAAAATTGTTTGCATCTATATAATGCTCCTGAAAGAGAAATAATTTTTGTTTTTATGTGGTCTATGTGACCATTCCAGTTTAATTGCTCATCCACAATCAAACCCAAGTATTTTATTTTTTCAACCCTTTCTAACAATGTATTATTTAATTTTATTTCAAAGTTATCTATTATTTTATTTTTTTGCTTAAATATGATATATTTGGTTTTATCTAGGTTTATTTTAAGTTTGTTCTGCAAGAGCCATTGATAATATCTTTGTAAATCACTATTTACCATTATTTGCAATTGTTCCATATCTTTAGCGTTATAAACTAATACAGTATCATCCGCAAACGTATAATACTGTGCACGAAGGCCCGAGAGGCGCAGACTCAACACAAACAAAGTATAAAGTAAGGGTCCCAGGACAGACCCCTGAGGCACGCCACAATTGTTAATTACAGTATCAGTCTTATAGTCTTCTATTGTAATGTATTGCCTACGATTTGACAAATATGATTTAATCAAACTTAAGGCAACACCTCTCACACCCATTCTCTCAAGTTTCTCAATCAGTAATCAACATTGCTAGATCGAACTGGGTGTCGTCACTGAAAAGTCAATCTTGGGCCTAAACAAGTTGGCCAACCCTGCTTTATACCTACATTTTATATTCACATAAGCAAAATATTTACATAAATAAATATGTATTGACTGACCAGCCATTTACAAATTTAGCAAATATAAATATGTATACAATGAGCAATAAATAAAATTTATAATTAACAAGAAATAATAACAATAACCATAGTGTCCCCGTGGGGAGAGTCTCAATAATGAAAAAATGGTAAAGTCAAGTCAAAACATGCTTTATTATCCAAGAAACAAGATTCTTATGGAAAAAGCGGTTGAGAAGTATACATTAAAAAAAAATCATCAAATGCAAACAAATAGACATAAAGACTACATAAAAAGATAAAAAATAAATAAAAAGTCAATAAATGGTTAAAATGTTAAAATATAAAAAACAAACATTAGAAATGACCAACAACTTAAAATTATATACAAATGTGAAAAGTAACAAAAAATACAGAGCTATAAATTGACAATAATTTAAGAAAAGAAAAAAACATGCTGATTAACATATCTTACAAATTATAAAAATATATACATACTCGTTCGGCGGTTGAAAAGTTTCGAATATGATTTTTGGGCAATGTGTAAGAAAAAGACGGAGTAGAGCGAAAACAAACTTGGCTCCACCCAGAGCGGCTATCGCGTCGTCGTTGCGCTTATCAGTCCGGTCAAAGTTTGGTTGCAATTCTTCGCATACCAAGTACGTGTTAGCCGATCATGTTTACAATTTATTTAATCCTTTGGTACAAAGGCGGATACAGTAATAGCAGTACGGGGAATCGGCGTCGCTATCGGTGGGCGGTTACCTATGCAGTCGTTCTCTGTCTACTCTCTATCTATTAGTGTCTAATACATTAAAACGCAATCCGTTAGATTCAACTCGCCAAACCTGTATATATAGAGCAACAAGGAACAAAAATGTGTCACAAAAATGTGTAATCCAAACTATAATAAGCTTTACCAATTAATATATTTTTAATTTTTCTCTTAAAAAGGTGTAGTGAAGGAGAGGCTTTTATTTCATTGGGTAAATGGTTGTACATTTTTATGCTTTCATAAATCACAGATTTTTTTGTTAAGGTCCGAGTCGGTATGGGCAGGGATATGTCATGTGTCTGGCGAGTGTTGTAAGACATGTCCCGTGAAACAAAATTGTGGCGGTTTTTATAAATAAGTGTGACAGTCAGGACAGTCTCCAAAATAAATAAACTGTTAAGAGTTAGTATTTTCTGGGTTATAAATAGAGGTCTGCAAGAATCCCTTGGTAATAAAAAAAAATAGACTATTTACATTACATAAAACCAAGAATAACAAATCAATCAAATAACGCCCGTGTTGGCACTACCGCGTTGTCTAAAAGGTGCTGTGAAATGCAAAAACTGCATGTTTCAGTGCCTGGATAACGTTGACAGAACACGACAATAATGGGTAAACATCCAGTAACCCGGCACTCATGGTACACTGGTATTTAGGCATAAGCCTTCGTGAGATGTCATAAAGATAAAAAAAGTGAGTCACTTAAGCATTGATGTTAAAATCAAATAAAACATTTTTTCCTTTATCAAATTCTTTAACGCTGGTAATTTAACGTTAAAAAATCTATACTTCTACAATAGCTATTACTCAGTTTACAAAATCTATTAATAGATGATGCTCCAACATAGTTTATTCAGTGATATCCAATGTGAAAGGATTCATGATCGCGCAAATGTCTCCGAGGAACCTTTAGATTATTTAAACTAAGCAGTTTGGGAAAGTCAATTTAAGAGGAAATTATTTTTAAAAAATACAAACGTCAATGAATTGTCGTGGTTTTTCAAGAGTTGGAATTTCTAAAATTTTCATAATTTCT
This sequence comes from Listronotus bonariensis, assembly GCA_014170235.1. Lineage (NCBI taxonomy): Eukaryota > Metazoa > Arthropoda > Insecta > Coleoptera > Curculionidae > Listronotus > Listronotus bonariensis. The sequence goes on along the minus strand of JACEGR010006505.1, from coordinate 15,666 downwards.
GAATATTACATACATGCTGGTATTTACGTTAGACTGTCTCTTTTCCTTACATTGCCTATGTGTTATTTATGTTATTTAGCTTATCTGGTATACTTACCCAACAAAAATTGATTAAGTACCAGGTACAAGGGTCACCCTGATACTGTCCTGCTAACCATACGTTAGCCAAGTGTATCGCCATGGCACCCATTCCTTGCTTCGAGGTATCGTAGAACCAAATTTGCCAAGATCTGCGGTGAAGTCGAGGTTCACAAAACCTACAAGACAATTAATTACTTTTAGATCAAAAATAGTGCAGTTACTAAGTAAAAACTGTGTTATAGTACATTATAGGAAAAAAGTAAACCCCTAAGAGATAAAAAGCGAATTAACCCTAATTTAATAATAAGAATAGTACCTTTTAGCAATAAGACATGTGAACGCCAAACATGCCAATAGTACTTGTAAAAACCATCCAAACATATCAGTCAAGGCGTCCTTATCACAGTGAAGACCCCCTTCATATTTTGGAAGACCCACTTCTACTGAGGCAGAACCATTCATTATTCTATGTTACAAGCTTCCTTTTAATATTAAACTTTTTGTGTAAAATTTATTCACTACTATCTACTTTCCATTATTAATAATTAACTCTAATAGTTTTCTAAAAGTTACACATATTTTTTGGTTTTCAGGGAATTTTTGTAAAACAATATTTTTTCACTGCTGATTTTGACAATTACTTAAAAAACGTATATAAAAAAATAATTATTTGATAAAAAGATTGATTGCTCATTTGACAAGATGACTTGAAGTTTGAGATAATTTCAAATGTTGATGCTAAGTACATCGCAACATAAAATTAATAGAACTTTCTTAGATCATATACTCACCAGAGAATACTTTGCCTCTTTTCTCTCATTGGCTCAAATAAAGCTGTCGGAAAAGAAAGAGAAAATTACTTCCAGCATCTTTTTCTCTTACGCATGCTATTTGCACAGTAAAGCGGCAAGGATGCCTATAGTAGATTTATTCTCTAAGAATAAAGCTGGCTGTCTATGAGAGCGGTTTTCCGCTCGCGGATAATAAATTCAGCGTTGTGATTGGTTAGTGCAAATTTAAAACGCTTTTTCCGGCAATCGCAACGCTGAATTATCATCCGCGAGCCGAAAACCGCTCTCAAGGACAGCCAACTTAAAGCAGTATCACAAAATAATAATTTTGCTTTAGTATTTAGTGTATTCCTTTTACCTTGTAGAACTGCTCTGAACCGTTCTCTGAACTGTCAATAGTGAAAAACACGCTTTTATATGCAACCGAACTAAAAATTAGAAAATAATTTTTCATTAAAAAAATATTGTCATTTCACAGTAAAAAGCATGGGGTGCATTTTACTATTTTTTCATAACTTTTCCATCATAGATATTGGCAAATATAATAATTATAACATTTAATATATTAAACACCCCACGCTTTTTACTATGAAATGACAATATTTTTTTTAATGAAAAATTATTTTCTAATTTTTAGTTCGGTTGCATATAAAAGCGTGTATTTTTAGTTTTTTAAACTATTAATTATTTTTCATTTTTTAGTTTTTGCTACTCTTGACAAAATGGCGAAAAAATTTTTTAGTGAACATAGTAGCAAAGTTTGTAATGTTTCCAACAGATTGCAACCCACTAAAAAATTTCTTCTCCATTTAGTAGCAAAGTTTGAAATGTTGCCAACAGATGGCAACCCAGTCAAAGTTTGGAATGTTGCCAACAGATGGCAACACACTAAAAATTTCTTCTCCATTGAGTGGCAAAGTTTGAAATATTGCCAACAGATGGCAACCCAGGTGTTGTTTTAATAATATAATGGAATTTTTTTTCCTGGCGATTAAAAACAAGATAACGGGATACTTTTTGCAGATTATTGCATTGTCATGGGTCATTAATAAGTGTGCAAAGTTTCAAAGAAATCGAATAGCTGGAAGTTGGTTAAAATTAGGCTCAAAGATTCCGTTACATAGATAGCCAGATTGATAGATAGATAGTTACAACCCAAGTTAATAAAAGCGTGTTAAAAAAGATCAAAAAATTATAAAAGGAACACTTATGGTGTTGTTCCGGGCGGTTCTGGAGCATAAAAGGAATACAACAATTTTGTTATAAAAAAATATATCTTGTACTATATGTACACTGTACGCTATCTAGAAGTGTCACTTGGCATCTAGCTAATTGCAATATGGTAAAAACCATCTTTTACTACGTAGCTATCGCCAAAAAAGTGAATAATGGAAGAAGCAATACCTAACCTTTTTGTGTTTGCATCGCTACATAAACAAAAACAAATATTGAATATTTTTCTTTTTCTCTTGAATACACTATAATATAGGAAAAAAATTGTGGATTTAATCAATTTGAATGCTTATTTTAAATTATATTATTTAGTATTACTGCTATGTCGTTATAATTTTTTTTGTGTAAAATATAAACACCAAAATGTCTTCCTCGAGGCACAATGACTTCCCTTTGGAAGCACTGAAAGTTCATGGACCCAACTACCTTAAACAAGCTCTTACCAGTTGTACTGATCCATTAAAAGCTATAGAGGAATTTCAGGTAGATATCAATGAATATTTTACGTGTTTTTATATTTTAAATTCAGTAAACCATATAGTTCTAGAGCAATAATATCCCATTCATTAAATTTATTTTAGGTTACAAATGGAATCCTTCTGCCCTCACTACGTCCTATGTTACCATTACTGGATCTCCATGGTGTAAGGAGGCTGGATTTCCATATGTCCGTTGTTGAGGTTTGTTCTCAAAGAAAAAATAAAATACACAAATTAAAAGTTAAATTTTAGGAACTCCGAGAGAAGCTCATTCATCATATTAATGAAATAGGAAAGCAAGAAGGAAAGGAAAGAGATCAGAAATTAAGGGAATTGCTGCAAAAAAGCTTTCCAGTCATTAAAGTTAAGGCTATGAGACCAATTGTGATGGCAATTTTAAAAATATACCACAGATTGACGATCATTTTCTTAAGGTTTTGGTCAGGGATAGAGATTTGTATAATGATACAGGTAACAATTGCATTTTATGAAATGTAGAATTTTTTTAATGAATAAACTTAGTATTTTTTTTTTTTTTTACTTTGTTTTAGATACTGAAGTAAAGCGACAAATTTGGAAAGACAACCAGTCACTTTTTGGTGATGAAGTATCCCCATTGTTAAGTCAGTATATTACTGAAAAAGAGAATGTTTTGTTTGATCACACAAACTTAAGCACACAGTTCTTTGGACCCTCCCCAAAGGTAACATAACATTTTTATTTTTAATAAAATGTATAAATAATTTTGGTGGAAAACTATTATACTGAAAGGTGCGGTAAAAAGCTACCAGATTCTATCTATCTAACTATCTCTTTGTTTTATGGCTCTGATACTAAGTCAATTCGCCAGTTGTCCCGTTGCGGTCATATAAGCTATTGCTTATAAGCTTTCCTGGCTTTGTCCTTGGAAAATCGGGATAATCGAGCTCGAAACTCCCAGACTTTCCTAGCATATGAATAAGAAACACTTGTAAACATCAACAACAGCGATGAACTTCTGAACATGCATAAATTGTGACTGTCAAGCCAGGGGCTGCTACTGGTATAGCGCATAACAGTCACTTTCACCACTGACGCTTTTCCGCAAGGCATGCGCACCTCCTCGACCATACGAAGACACCATGTGTTTAACACCAAAACATAAAAACCTCAGGCTTTAGGAATCTTCACTCACAGCGCTTAGCCCCAGAAGAAAGAAGCCCCAATTTAGCGTGATCTAACCTAACTTACCTTAGTCAAAAAGTGGATGGTTTTGGAGATACAAGGTGTCAAAAATTTGTTGTTGTCTTGGATTGGCATCTCCGGAAAATACCTCCAGTGAATCGCATCATATTTAACCCAGCGTCGTCAACGAGTGACCGTATGCGGATCCGTTTCTAATGAAGTTTCAGTGACTTCTGCTGTACCACAAGGGTTACACATTGGTCCCGTCCTTTTTCTGTTGTTTATAAACGATGTTTTGTCTTGTTTTAAGGCTTTTAGGCTGCCTCTTATATGCAGATGATTTAAAATTTTATTCCATAGTTTCTCCGGATTTTAATGACCTGCAATCTGATCTTAATAGGCTAGTGAATTGGTGTAAAAATAACCATCTAAAACTTAATGTCAATAAATGTAAAGTGCTTCTTTCTATAAATGTAATAATCCGTTAAACAAGAGGTATCAAATTGAATGATCCGATTTGGAAGTAGTCTCGTCTTATAGTGATCTTGGTGTCATCTTCGACAGCAGTCTAACATTCAATCCGCATATAGACAATATTATTAGTAAAAGCTTTAGAATGCTTGGTTTTTTAAAAGAAATACCAGACACATTTACGACACCAAAGCACTTATGGTACTCTACAACAGTCTGGTCCGTAGTATTTTGGAATACTGCTCAGTCATATGGAATCCACATTATCAATGCCATGTCAACAGGATTGAAAGGGTTCAAAATAAGTTTGCAAAATATGTTTTATACAAAATGCGATTTCCTTATCAAAATATACCCTATGACACAAGACTTCTTCTGTGCGGCATGCAGAGTTTGGAGACTAGGCGAAGGAAAGCACTACTTATCTTTCTGCATAAGTTAATAACTGGGAAAATCAACTGTAAAACCCTATTAGAGCTGGTACTGTTTCTGGTTCCTGCTAGACAAACTAGACAGATGCAGTTATTTTTCGAAATGACGCATCGAACCAATTATGGACAGAGGGCTTTTGTGGATGTAATGCTGCGGAATTATAATCGATATTTCTCGGAGTGTGATATATTTAATGTGAGTGTGACAGTCATAAAAAGTCTTATAGTACAATAACTAGTCAATCAGATTTTTTTATATTCTTATACATATTTATTTGTCATATTGTTTGTATATAATTTATTTTGTTGTTTTCTTCTCTATATCTTAATGTATGTAATATTTTATGATTATGCTATATAATTTGTTGTTGCCTTAAGAATACCATTTAGAAAGTTTATTTCTGTAGAGTATTTATATGAATAAATAAATAAATAAAAATTGATTTTAGTTTTTTATAAATAATTTTGTGTAAAAGGTGAGAAATAATAATTTGCTATCAATTTTATTGTTAACTTTAGAGGGCGTCACCTACGGTGTCTTGCACAAAATTAAAATGTAATAACTTTTTGAGCCACTTTGTAAGTAACTTTTTTTATATTTTTCTTTTAACATATTTTACATTAAAAAAGGTATACTTGGTAAATGTTGATTTAGGCAGCCGTTTCTAGGATATCTGGATGTAAAGAAATCACTTTCTGTATGGTGAGGTCCCAGCTATACAGGATGTTTCAGAATTAGATGCTTGTAGAGTATGAATCCCGAAGTGATTTTAGAAAGAAAAGATTTTAGAAAGGAAGTAAGGGATTTGGGGGTTTTGTTTGACAGTGGCCTTTTGTTTACCAGGCATGTGGAAAATATTGTGGGTAGAACTATGAGCATGTACGGTTTTGTAGTAAGAAACACTCGTGAGTTCAGCAATATTAATTGTATCAGAGTTTTATTTTTTAATTATGTCCGCAGTATATTGGAATACTGTTCGGTTGTGTGGAGTCTCTACTACCAGTGTCACGGATACGCAATTGAAAAAGTGCAAATTTCTCACCTTCCAAAACCTCTTCTAGCCAAAAATCCTGGCAATACACCTATTAATACCCAATTTAAAAAAAAAAAACTAAAACCATAACAAATTTTTAACACCCTGTATCTGTGAAATTATCTAAATTTAAACTAAGGTATAGTAAGAACATTTTAAAAGCGCAAATTCGGTACCCTTTGAAAATAATACAAAAAACATAAAAAAGGCCGCCTTCAATCGGACTATTTTATACAAAGGCGCCGCTATCCTTTACAGCGACGCGCCGATACACTATGGGATAGAAATCCATTATTTTGGCCAAAAAGCAACTTTGAAATTTTAATGGCTCATGCTGTGTATTTCAAAGTAGATACTTCAAACTACATGTACGCAAAATTATAAAAGGATATGACGATTTCTATTGGGGTAATAAGAAACTTGGAAATGTATTTTAAGTAAACATAAATATACAACATTTAATCTACTTAGTTTATTATATATTAGCCTTGTTTACTAAAAAAAGTAAAAGAGTTTAAATAATAAGAGCTATTGTTGTGTTTCCGATGCAGTTTCGTGAAGTCTCGCTACTTTTGTCAAAGATTTTTTTACCTATTTCTTTATCAGTTTTTGTACTTACAATTGCCTTCCTACTTTTTGCTACTTCTGAGTATAAGGACAGATACAAGATTTTTTTATAATTTACAAGGTTTTCCATTTTAAAATTTAATATGTTTTGTCCTACACTGAATATCCGAAAAGATAAAAGCATTCTGATGAAAGATATGGATTCTACAGAATCTACCCAACAAAACAGTATTTTTTATTTATTTTATATGTTAAAAAATAAAAAAGTTGGGAAGATGTATCTCTATTACGCTTCTAAGAATAATTTAAAATTATTTTTCAGATTTGGATGGTCATATTTCCGAAACTAATTGAGATAGACACATCAAATGTAGTAATTTTTTAAAGCTTTTTAAAAGATTTTTTTGGTGGTGATATAATATTCAGGGTATTCCATTTAAAAAAATCATACCCATTGTCGTACCCTGTATATCATATGAGATAATAATCTTTGGATTACTGATTAGAATAATACCGAATTAACCAAACAAGCTGACATTTTAGTTTATTTTGTACAAAAAAAAAAAATAATGTTAAGGGGGTTTAAATTTATAATAACATATAATAAGTTTTAGGTTTCCAAAAAGCATTTGTAATAATTTATAATATTTTTGCAGTAAAAAGCACCTCATTTTAAGTTAGATTGATAAGTTTCTGAATTTTGACCAAAAAATTAATTTCTATCCCATAGTGCGATGACCAGCTGCATCAACCGGCATATCATAAAAGAAATATAGCAAAGGCGGCCGCGAAGTCAAGCATGCCGATTTATTTGCTTTAAACTTTTTGTGATTTTTTTCTTATCAAAGAGCACCGAATTTACATTTTTAAACTGTTCCTTCTATAAGTTGGGTTAGATCGTGATATTTTAGCCTCAGAAATCTGTGGTATTTTTTTTCTGCACCTTTCAGAGGCACCCTGTATAATAGTTACACATTTTAGGTACGTAGACAAGGGGAAGTGGTTCAAAAACTTGCCCATATGATTGGCAATAGTGTCAAGCTCTATGACATGGTGCTACAGTTCCTTCGAACTTTATTTCTCAGAACTCGTATTGTGCACTACTGCACCCTGAGGGCGGAACTTTTGATGGCTCTCCATGACCTGGAGGTACAGGACATCATTTCTATAGATCCTTGTCATAAGTTTACCTGGTGTCTAGATGCATGTATTAGAGAAAAAATGTGGATATTAAAAGGTAAGATAGTTGAGTTAATATTTGAGGGGCTAGTTTCAAAATTTAAAAATCTTTAAAATTAGATTTTTGTGTTATATCTTTAAAACAAAGGACAAAGAACCTATACATTAGAGACATTTTGCACCTCTTAAAATAACAGACGTTTTTGGCCTACTTATGGTTATCGTTATTAAACATAACGATTACGACAGCAGTTTTAGACAGAGATGTTTCAGCCTCTTTTAAGAAACATATCTTGCGTATGCACTTTCGACACATAACCTTATTTTTGCCTGTGGTTCACCGATTTTAAAGTTAACGAAAAATCCGTATTTACTTTTATTCTTCATAAGATATAAATTGATATTTAAATATATGCAAACACTTCTGTTGATTTCGTTTTTTAAAGTAGATGCAAACAATACAGTATAAGCAAAACCCCAAAAGTAAGGTTAGGTTTGGTAGTAGAATAAAAAGCAAGTGTGCCAGATTGTGACATCTAAATTAATTACTGATTTAGAATATCCGTAAAAGTGCAAGTCCGTTTTAATTTCTTAACACTATTTGATTTTTATTATTGCTATAGATTTTTCACTAATTAGAGCCTATGTATTAGTGATATATTAATTAACACGGCATTAAAATTGTAACCTTTTAAATAATTGATATTAAAATTTCTACAATCCGGCAACCACGCAGTTTAACAATAACGATAACGATAAGCTCTTCGGTATTCATCCGTAATTAAAGGAGTATGGTTAATAACGATAACGGATCATGTTTGCGTTACTGCGCAGTCTCAGAATAACGTTAACCACGACGGAATTGCAAAATAAGGGGTGCAAAATGTCTCTATTGAATGTGATGCATTCTTTCTTAAGTTTGAACACTTTGTTTTATTTACATTTAGCACTGAAAAATACAACTATTGAGACATTTATATCACTGTTGTATTAAAAAGTATAAATGGAGATTTTACACTTTGAAACTAGGTCCCTCAATTGCAGTATTAGATTTTGATTGACAGACTAAACATAGTTTAGCAGAAGTATTTAATAGACTTACAAGGTTAGTTTATATTTATAAGATTGCGACACACCCTCAACTTTTGGGCGGTTCGAAGTCGGGGACGCAAGGAAGGGCACTTCTCGGAGAAAAGTTGGCAAGACTGGGTAAAATCAAAGCTGATGATCAATCCAGTGGCGTCTAGAATTTGCGCATTTCACTTTGCATTGTATTGGAAGTGATATTTGCTGAAAGATATAATTCCAAATGTTTTTTTATTTAAAGTAAAAGAAATTACAACTTAATAATAATTAAAAACTGTTGTGTAAACGGTTGTTCTAATAATACAATAAACTGTATATCTCCAGCACTGAACAACATGGCCGAAAAATGGGAGATGACGTCATAATACGTCAAAGCAATATAGCCGAATGTAGCGACCCTATATAGACCGACTTTGATAGACTTATAAAAAAATAGACTTGAAGATTTTGTCAATAGATAGTACCATGTATACCAAAGAAAATAATTATCAAGGGGACAAAAAATTAGCCCTATTAAGTACTATTCACCTAACTTTTTTTGGTGTTAAAAGCACCACAGCAACACTAAATGTACCACCTTAAATCAGTGTCAAATCTACTTCAGGCTGAAGTGTAAACAATAAACACTATGGATTGTTTTTGACACCATTGATGTGTATCATTATAAACGGCCTATGCCAGTTTGGGAACTTCTTTTGACCCTTTTTTTTCTGGTTTGGTCACCTCAACAAAAATGCATAATTATTTCTTCTTGTTTGGTACTTTAAATGTGGGCATAGAATAATTAAGTGGATTTATAAAGTGTGTATTAGTCTTGGATTTAATTAAAAAATTTAAAAGAAAAAATTTGACTAACCAGAACTAACTATGACCCCCCACCTATACTCTGCAATAATAACAGAACTATTGTAATGCAATAAGGCTGATACTGGTAAAATGTAGGGGGATGCGGTGCAAAAATTTTGTATTTAATCAAACTGCAGTAATATGAGTTAATTATAGCACGCTTTATATTACACCTGATCATAAATTAAATCTTTACAAAAAAGGTAACACAGTTTTAAGGTTTGTACAACAAATAACCACACCGAGTCCTGCACCGTAGCACGGCCGTGTCTTGGTTTTGAAATATAATGTTGTAATCAAATGCAGCAGGCTTAATATCACTGCTTCGTGCCCGACTACCTGCCCCAAACCGCATTTTAACAAGTAAACAAACATAAGTTTAGTTGATTTCTTAAAATATTAATTTAAAAAACTTATTAAAAAATAGATAACAATGTATTCGTAAGTTTTACTCACATATTATTTACAAGAGGTAACAAATAATTAATTTTAAACTTTTTAACAGAGACAACAATGAGACGAGTAACTGGTCCTAACAATTAGTCCATTGTATTTATCTCTTTCTGGTTTAACGCAAGTTCCAATAAATACGTCTTTGTCTTTCATCATGGCAGGCTATCGTAGATGAAGCAATCATCGCTTTGTCCTGGTTGCCAAGCCCTTTTTGGCTCACATCTAATTAAGAGAAAGAAAATATACCATGAATCGAATATTTTTAACTTGACAAACGTTGCCGCAGGCAGTCACGCCGAAATGTTAATCGATATTTGTGTTTGATATTTTTCAATGGCCGATTTGTTTGGACAGTTTGTTTACATTTTCTGTGATTTATTGTGTTTAGTGGTTTTTTACACTTAATTGGACTTTGAATATTGACTTTTATTAGTGATCACAGTGTATATATTAAATTTGTGCTTTTCAACAGATAATTTTAGGTAATATTGACATGGTTATCTGTAAGAAAAAATCTTTATAAAAACCAAATAAATGACATTTTTAATTAGGTGTGTGTGTGTGTGTTTTTAATTAGGTGTGTAATTATTGAACTAAACCCCAATATTTTATATTAATAGGAAACAAAAACAAGTACCTAACATTAAGGGCAAAAATAGCACAGCTATATAATTTGAATTTGGCGGGCAAACGATAAAGTCGACTCACGCGCCATCTGCGTTTACCTGCCTTGAAGACAGACAAGGAAGGCCCAGCATCTATCTCTCTCTCGGATAATTTATTTACATTTAGTTGCTCGTCTCATTCTTGTCTCTGCTTTTTAATACTAATCACTTCTTCTATTGTTTGTTTACAACAAGTATCCTTTAACCACTAACTTTTTATTTTCATATGTAATGAACTGAAATAAAAGCTGACGCCCGTAAACTCAAAGCTTGATTCGGGAAACATCGGCGCTATCCGATCAACGTATGATTTCATTTTCTGGGCATGTTTCAGACTGTACGAAACACGGTTGTGCTGCGATGCGGGTCTTGTGGGACATTGATGCGGTTATGTGTGGCCAGACTTAAAGTAAAGTAAAGTAATCTTTATTTATCACTCAAGCTATTACAAAGAAAAGAAATATCTTATTGGACTTGTCATACAAACATAAACTAAGTAACTTTAAAAATATATTAATAAAATAAAATAAGCACAATAAAAGATTAAAAGACTAATTTGCTACACACTTAAATGATAGGAGTATTTTTTTAATAGAGACTTCAAAAATATATATATTTTTTTAATACAAACTACAAAAATAAAGTACAAAAACAATGGAAATGTGTAACTCAAATAATTTTACTATTTGAAATCACAACCTACATTGATAGATACTCATTTACATCATAAAAGGCTTGTTCCACTAAGAAATTCGGCAAGGTATTCTTTAGAAGCGTATTATTTTCAAAATTACCAAAAAGTTGCATTCATTTATTATAAAAAATAATTCCTTTAAATGCAAAACTCTGGCCGACAATTAAGCGAGAATATGTAAGATGTAGGTGGTTATTAGATCTTGTATTATAATTGTTAATATCAGAGTTCCTTTTAAATTCAGCCTCATTCTGTCTTACATAAATTATTAAAAGGTATATATAGAGAGACGGGAGAGTTAAAATTTCTAAATCTATAAATACTTGTCGGCAATGCGCACCCGGTAGTAAACCTAACACACATCTGACAACCCTCTTCTGCAAAACAAAATTTATTTATTTATTTATTTATATACAGTATCTACAGCTTTGCCATTTACAGATACCACCTAGTCTAAGGAACAATACAAATCATAAAAAATATATAGATAGATCTTAAAAATATGTGCATATACCTAACTATTATATCACAAAACTAAGTCAATTTTACTACTATACTACTCTACACTAATAAAACAAAACTAATATTTACAAAACTAAATACAGAATATCAGACAATTGCTTGTGACAAGTAGAGTTTTCCTCCACAATTTTTATAAATTGATTTAGGTTGGTGTTATCAACATCTAAATCACTCATAATATATTCATTAAACAAGGCGCACATGCGGTAAATTGGAGAATTTTTATATGTATTTATCCTTGGAAAGTCCAAATAGAAAACTCTTTATTATCTGGTATTGCTATATTTTATGGAAAATGGAAGTTTTCCTAATAATTCAGAGGAATTAATTTTATTACTTAATAATTTAAACAGATAAACTAGACACATCTTTATCCGTCTGTTTTCTAATGATAATCTATGAAAAAGATCTAATAAGGCCAAATGGTTGTACCCTTGATTAGGATAGAAACCAAACTTTTTAAAAAATAAGTACTTTAAAAATTTTCTTTGCACTCTTTCAATAGATTTATTCCATATGTCATATTGCGGAGACCACACAATACTTCCATACTAGAATTTTGGTAATACTAAACTGTCAAATAATTTAAGAGAAACATCAACACTAAAACACTTAGTGGTCCTGACAATGAACCCCATCATCCTGTGTGCATCAGTTATTCTCGTGGTAATATGTTCAGTGAAACTTAAAGAGCTATCAAATAAACTTCCCAAATCCTTCTGGGATGAAGTTGGGGGCAATTCAGTATCACATATATTATAATTAAAACTGATTATGTTCTTATTTAAAGTAAAAGACATTTTAGCATATGTTTCCACATTTATACCTATACTACACTTAAAGATTGGAAAAAAGGAAATAGAGATAAGCGGGAAAATCTGTTTTATTTACACGAAGAGCTTTTAAATTTTTCCAAATTAATTTGCCGCACTCTATCACCGTAAAATCGGGCTCTGTGCGGTTATGTGTAGCCCGACCTTTAAGAGTTTTTAGACGTGGGTTTCATTGAAACTCGCATTTGGTAATGCTATTACGATGCTCCGGTAAACTTAGAATAAATATGTCTATCTACATCATTAAATTATATGCTCATCTTTATGTTACCAAACAAGAAGAAATAATTATGCATATTGTCCAGGCGACCAAACCAGAATAAAAAGTGTCAAAAGAGGTAAAATTCGTAAAAGTGTATAATTTCCAATTTTTTATTACTTTATAGGTCACGGGAGCTACAAGGATTTTTGGATAATGTCAAGAGAGGTCAGGAACAAGTTTTGGGAGATCTCTCAATGACTCTGTGTGATCCATATGCTATCAATTTTCTGGCTTCTTCTGCAATTAAAATTCTACAACATTTAATTCATAATGAGAGCATGCCAAGAGTAAGGAAGAATAAATAAAAAATAAAAAATCTAGTACATGCTGAGTTTCAACATTTTTTTTTAGGATAACACTATATTAATTCTTCTTTTGCGAATGTTGGCACTGGGACTTAGTGCTTGGGTCATGATTGATTCTCAGGATTTCAAGGAACCCAAGCTGGATAGCCAAGTTGTGACGAAATTTCTACCGGCATTGATGAGTCTCATGGTTGATGACCAGGTTAGTTAAATAATACGAATAAAGTAATGTAACAGTAAATGCGACATGAATTAAACCAAAACATCAAGTTACCATAAATTCCGCCATTAGTTTTTTTTTAAATTATGTGTCACTAAATTTAAAACTTATTTGTTAGTGGACAAATTGAAAAAAATTATTGAAAATTAATAATATGAATATGGATGAGTCAGAAAAATCTAGTATGCCACACATTCATAGTGTGTCATTTATAAAACACAGTATCACTTTATGTGCAGAGTCAGTATGTTAAATTTCCTAAAATATTCTCTACAAGATGTCCTGCTTGTTACACCCACAATAGTCCGCAAAGCCATTTTTTGTAGTTAAAAGACCGATGTCCAATTAGTTGAGTTACCCCAAAAAAGGATTCCATACATAATGTGGCTCTGGAATAGAGCCATATAGGCTTCTCTTACTACCATCTGTGAGGTGTATTCAGATATTTTCCTAAGCAAGAATATAACGCTTGAGAGTTTTAATTAAAGGTTTAGGATATGATTTTAAAATTGAGCTCCTTGTCCAAATACCTACCAAAGAATCTAACCTCATTGTTTTCTTGATTATCTGGTTTTAGGGAAAATTTAATGTTTGCGGTTCTGTCCAAATTTAAAGAGAGAGTTTGCTGCGAACCAGTTCCTTGCTTTCTGTAGAAATATTTCTGCTTTTGGTTTTACAGTATCCAGATATTTTTTCATAAAAATAAAATGTATTATCATCAACATATTGCAATGTTCTAATATTGCCCATATAGTGTAAAAGATTATTGGTGTATAGTATAGAATAAATAAGAAAGGACCCAGTATGGAACCTTGTGGAATTCCAGCAAGTATTGGAAATGGCGTCGATCTTTGTAGGCGGTTAGACAAGTAGTTTTTTAGAAACTTGTGTTTTGCCTTGCTCAACAGTGTTGAATGATAAACACAATCAAACGCTTTTGAGAGGTCGCGGAAAGTTGCAGAAACCACTTCCCCCTCTCAATGGCCCCAACCATGACTACAATAAAACTTATAATTGCTTTGGTAGTGGGTAAGCCCTTTCTAAATCCGTATTGTCGTTCATAAATTAAGTGTTGTTTGTTAAGAACATCAACCACCCTATAACAATAAGCAATTTCAATAATTTTTGATATTATGGGGACTATTGATATCGGTCTGTAATTTCCTACCTCGTCAGTGATAATAATAAATTAAAAAGCAAAAAAATAAACTAGAAAGAGCAAAATAAACACTGATTAAAAAAATAAACCGATTTAGAAAAAAATTCATCTAAATCCAAGTTACTCTAAAATGAGGAAATCATTCTTTCAGGTTCGTCAACTATCTTCTAAACTTCCTCCAGACGAGCGGGAAGCCGCCATAACAGTCATAGAGCACGCAGGACCTCTACCCGACGCTGTAGAAGCCTACATACAGGATAGCAGCGTTGCCAGTATTCTGGCGATGTACTACACTCTTCACGTTGCCAGATTTAAAGATCGGGTGGGACTGTTAAGAATCTTAACGGTTTTGGCTAACTGTAAGGACGACAGAGCGTTTGAAGATCCGTTTTTACATTCTTTTGTGAGTTTTGATCTTTTTTTTTTTAATTTTTTTACATTAATATATCAACAACGTGTTATCTTACACCCTTCAGGATCAGTATCTTATTTTTAAACAGCCTGTATACTAGGGTATGTCAAAAAAATCAAATGTTTTTATTTTGACTTCTGACACAGAAACAGTGGTTTCTAGGCACCTCAAGAGAATGCTCGGCAACGATGAATTATCAATTTAATAGGAGGATCTGCCCCATTACAGTTTTGTGCATATTTTTCTGAGTGGTCTTTTATACTTTTTTAACAAATTTAACCATTAAAAGATATTTAAGCTCAAAGATTAAAGCATTCTAAGAAAAATTACCCTACTAAAAAATAATTATTTTAAATTGAGTTTCTTCTACTCTATCAGAAATTAAGTGTTCTACAAAAAGGTCTCTTGTACTTTTTAATAAGTTACAAAATTTAAAACAAAAAAGGTATTATTCTTGAAATTCTGAATGTGACGCCCACAACGTATTTTTTTTACCAAACAAGTCACCGGAGGTGTGTTACTCGGATGGGGTTTTGGACACTTTAAAATCATTTTATAAAAATAAATCAAAAATTATATTTAGCTTCAAATAAAAATACAAATTTACCAGCTTATAACTTGTAAGATAAACATTCCCCTTTCTTCCCTTTATCTGTGTGGACAATGGGCACACCCAATCAGGATCTACTGTCCGCTTTTCAAAATTGTGTTGTGTTTAAATATTGAATTTGCTGGTATTTGTTTTTGCAGTTCTACACGGTCGACCTTGTTTATTGTTT